>PVJX010020418.1:0-33423 GCA_004027295.1 Dolichotis patagonum | reverse complement strand
TCTTTTCTCTGATGGCTTTTAATATTCTGTTCTTATATTGAATTTCTGGGATCTTGATTATTATGTGTCTGGGTGTAGCTCTGTTTGGGTTGTAGGTGGCTGGAGTTCTGTATGCTTCATACCTCTGCATATCATTTCTTTTTTCTATGCTTGGGAAATTTTCCTTAATAATTTCTGTGAATAGCCTTTGTAATTCCTCGGTTTTGACTCCTGCTTCTTCATTCACTCTTAAATTATAGATCTTCTTGTCATCTTCCAGTCTTTGTATCTTTACTGCCTGCTCCTTTGCTATTTTTAAGAGATCTTCCCTTTCATGACCCCACATTGCAAGCCTGTGTTCAATTTTTGATATTCTATCTTTAGTTTCTTTCAAGCAGTTTTGCCAGCTTTCTATCGAGTCTTTAGTTTCCTGATAATGCCTTTGAATCTGCTTCATAAATTCTAGGTTTTTTCTGAATTCTTCATTAAATTTTTCTCTCCATTTGTGTTCCTCCATTCTTTTGTCTGTGTCTTCTTGAGAGGTGCCCAGCCCTTCTTTTATTAATCTACTTATCTCTTGTTTAATTTGAATTAATATTTCAGTTTTGGTCCCACTTATGAGGTCCTGAAGATATCTCTTTATGTCTGCTAACGCTGTGTTTGATGCTGCATTTTTGCTGCCCTCAATCTCTTTTGTATTTACCTCTCCTGGATCAATGTTCTCAGGGTTGGGGGCTGGGAGTGTTTTCTTATTTCTCCCTTTCGTCATGTTTTTGGTTCCTTCCATACAAGTGTACAGTGTAATTCCCAGACCGTTTTCTTATTGTTTAAGGCTCCTCTAGAGGGCGCAGGCTAGGAGCTTTAGCCCTCTTCAATAGGTTATCAGAGATTAGAGTTCACCCATGGGCAGTGTGCGCTAGCTCCTCCCTTCTGGGCCTGTCAACCTTTGCTGGCCTTCACTGTGTCAGTGTGCACTGATTTCAGGGAAGTAACTGGGTCCCCGCCAGGGGCGTGACCTAGTCCAAGCAGATTTCACCAATCCGCTCGGCAAGGGGAGCAACCAGCTGAAGCCACTTCCTTATGGAGTTAGGGCTGCCCTGCCCAAATCCAACATGTTCGCCTTTCCCGTGGGAAGGTCTTATTCCCATTAGTCACCGCGTCCCCAACAACTGCTGGGCTCCCCGACCTCTGACTTCAGTGCGTCTGCGGTGGGAATTCACGGTGCCTCTGGGTGGGTCGTGTGCAGAGCCGGCCCCGGCAAGCTGCACACAGGGCTGTTCAGCTCCACGTTATCTTATCTTCACTACTAATAGCCCCAGGACCTCATATTGGAGCAGTTTTTTTCACTTTAGTTTCTTCGTGGGTTGTGAGAGACTATCTCTCTCTGTTTGGGTCTCTCCAGGGTGTTTTATTCTGGCATTTGAGCTGTGTCTCTGAGAGGGTCTCTCTCCTGCTACCTACCAGTCCGCCATCTTGTCTCCCAGACAGGCTCAGAGGTTTCAAGAGCATTTCGTTACAGCTTCAGTGAGGCTGCCACCAAACAAATATTCTTTCTTTTGAGGGGTAACAACCCAAGCAGATAAGCATTTTCATAGGCAACTTGAAGAAAATACATCCTCAAGGGTCATAATATTTATTTACCTTCAATAGTCAGATTGGCATAATAAAATAATGACCCATCTGAAACAGGATTATAGTAGATGGTCACAATTATTAGTCACTTTTTCATTTATACTTACCAATCCATAGCTGAGGTTTCTGCTTTCTGAGTCAGTGAGGTACCACGGCTTGGACATGTGCTATTTAGTGATATTCCAAGGTTAATGAAAGAGACAAGGATAAAATTCACCCTAGTAGTTTGCCTAGCTCTTATTCTAAACATCTTTATAAAAGAGTATCTGTGTGTTTCCATGTGCAGTGGAGACACAACGATTTCAGTCTGTACATTTTATAGAAATTGTAATGTAATATTTACTAGGGAAATAAACCCAAGTAAGGACTGTGAAAAATGAAAATAATTGCAACTGAATTGCAAAGAACTCTATAATCCACTGAGAATAAAAATGTACAAAGATAAATTATTGTAAGAAGGTCAACTGGATAACCAAACTGCCACAAAACTGACCATGCTGATGTTAAAGAAAGGTCAAAGTTAACATCAAAAAAGCTAGATATAATCAAGAAAAATGGATGATATTGTAGGTCACTGATGAAAGATTATATCTTAATATCAGTGTAAAATTTAAAAGATAAGTTGAATCCAAGCATTTTGATGGAACAAGAAAAGTTTACTAGAGATTTGGTAAGAACATACCAAAATCAAATCAAAGTGGGAACACAATTTGAAAAAATAATTGAAGTTAATGTGATGAAGAAGATAAAGTTTTAAGTTTTATAGTTTATTTTATAATGACCATGTAATGTGTGATGTAATGTATAATGACATACAATGCAGCGCATTTTAAACTGTTTCATATTTTCTCTTTATTGGAGAATGAAGGAATACTCAAATAAGACTATTTTAGGAAAAGAAGAGCTTCCTTTATGGACTAGATAATAGGCAAATATCATGCAATCTATCCATCAAGAAGGTCAGTTCTGTCCCTGAATTAGTCCAGTTAGTCCAAACAAAATAATTTTTGAGTCATTGGTGACTAATTTACCTTTTTTATAATCTCATCATTCTTATTAATGCATTTATTACTATTATTTTACAAATTATGTTTGTATAAACATTTAAATACAATGTTAACTATTTAGATATTTTTAGAAAGAATACAATGAGAGAAACCATATGGCATTTTTTTAAACCAAAGGTTTATGAACTCAAACAGCAATGTAGTGCAATTAAAGTTCAAAGGTGATGGGTGGAGAAATGGTCTTACCCATAGGCACAATTGCTATTACATAATCTCCCATTTGTTTTGGTTTTAGTTAAAGTTAAATAAAAAATATGTTCTCTACATGCATTACAAACACTCATACCACAGAAATAGATAAATTTATATTTGAAGAGATAAACATTAATAAAATACATGAAAAGATACAATCCATAATAAATAAAAAACAATTACAGAAGCCTATGCAACAAATTCACTGAGTCAGCATATATAGGTGAAATCAAAAGGATAAAGAAGAAACACATACCTTGATAGGATAATTATATTCATTTATCTATGAATGTTAGGATAAGTGGAGAAAGATAACAACTACAAAAACAGACCGTATCTGTTTCTGGTATATATAAAGATAATTATGTGACAAATATGTAATTACATACACAATTCTATATAATATAAAAGTACAATATACTTACTTTAAAAGTTCTTATAAAAGTTATCAAAATATTCTTATAATGGATCATAATCTTAATATTTTCCAAAATGTATAAAGATTAGTCTCTGTTGATAGTGAAGTTTAAGTAAAATTTAAGATCACAAAAGTATTTCTACAGCATGAATGTTAAATACACATATGCACACACACACACACACACACACACACACACGCACACATACACACACATGCACACAAGCACAGACTTTATCAACCATAGACTCCAAAGGATGTGAGGAAAGAATGTTGTGTTTAAAGTCTAAGGGAGTGAGTTTACCTTCAGAAACAGGAGGGTTACACTTTCCAGTAATCAAAAAAGAAAAAAATTGAGAATATTTTGAGACAAAGTTTAGTATTAATTGTGCATTAAATTAAAAGTTTATTTTATATAATATATAAATTATATAGAGAGAAATTTTCTATGTATACACAAATATTAAGAATTTCACCAGGTAAAAAATATAACTAAAAAGTCAATGGAATGTAAGTATTTAAATGCAGAGAAAAGAATAACATTTTCATATTTAAAATTTCCTAGAAATTGGGAAGGAAAGCACTCTAACATTAAGTAGATGAAAGTAATGCAAATGAAAATTATTTTAAACCAAGTATAACTTATTGTGTGCGAAGATATAGACAACTATTTTGAAGAAAACGGACATTATGGTAGCCACTGTAGATTTCCTGCTGTCTTTTTCTGAAATCCTGTGTGATTTGCATTGCTTTACTCTGCTCTACTTTGTTCCGTTTTGTTTTAGTTTGCTTTGTCTATTTTATTCTCTTCAAAATAAAAAAATAAATAAATAAACCAAATGTGAATGACCAATATGCAAATGGATTTAGGGAAAAATAAAAATAGCATCAGTTTGCTTAGTCCTTAAAAAAAATCCAACATTGATAACCTCCATACCTGGTAAGGATGTTTAGAAATGGGCATTCTTACCTTTTGCTAATCCACTAACCAAATGGTTGAACTTTGTGTTTCAAAGGCTATAATTAGAGGGGAGAAGATAGCACATCTCTATGTGATTTTTGCATTTAAGAAGAACACATATTAATTTGTAGTTTCAATTTCCAAGAACATAAATTTATTTCTGAGATGTATAATGTAAATTAATACTAGCAGAAAGAATGAATGAACTACTGGAGGGATGAAAAAAGATCCATCATGGTGTTTAATGGAAAAGAAATTTGCAGAATATTATGATAACATGTACCTATTTCTGTAAATATATTAAAAATACAAACATGAATTTGTATGTGCATATAAAGCAATTTCAAGGAAACAAAGTGTTTCAAGATTTATCTGAAGAATGAATTTGAAGTGAGTTAGAAAAAGATAGTATAGGGAAAATGGAATCATTTATTGTTTACATTTTGTGCTACTTTTTTTACATTAAATACACATAATTTGTATATAAAACATAATAGTTCTTCATCATAGAAATTGTTTTAAAAATTGTATATCATTGCTCCATTATGTAATACAATAAGGGACTATTTGAACAACTGATATGCAATGACATGTAGACAACCAGAGAACAAACACCAAGACCTTAGGTCTAGGCAACCATAAAAATAAATGTGTAAAGGGTAAGAAAAAAAATCAAAGAAATAAGAATAATTATTAAAAATGTATTAATATTAAGTGATGATGACTGTAGCAGCAACAATAGCAGTAAGGTTGTAATTCTGCTGATTAAAATCAACAGCCAAGAAACAAGAATATTGACTATTGACCATCCTCAGTGAGCTTTTGTAGGTCAATTACAATTAGCTTGTTTATATTATATGAATTATCCCAAATCACTGCATGAACTTATAAGCATACAAAAATCAAAAATTAGAAATATGCAAATCATGTACATGTACAAATATATATAACACATACATGTACATACATAAGTAAAAGAGTACATCTGAACACACATATACATATATACACATATAAAACACATGGATATATAAACTTCACATGAAAGTCAACTTTTTAAAAAATGGTATAGTTTTTGAAGAAAGAAAAACACAAGACTGATGAAACTGAGACTAACAACTGGTACTCTTGCCTTTGTGCATACAAATCATCATGTCCTCATGAGATCTTAGGGAAACAATCAAACCAAAACTTTAATTACTGTCAGTCAAATTGGAGATGAAGAGGTTAGAGACCACTAAGAGTTACATTGTGGAGGTCTCTTATTTTCAGAGGATGACATCCTTCTTCCTTCTCTCTCCCCTATCCCACCCTGTATTCCCACCTTTTTCCTCCCTAGCCCCTCTGGTCCCCTCCATTCCTCTCATTTCCTCATTTCTTCTTTTTCCTAAATCAGAGTTCTACAGGAAGATAGTAGACAGATCACTCGACTGCTATAAAATTAGAGTTGAAAAAATGACAGAATATGCATTAATCATACTGTCACTACTGTGATAAATCTCCCATCTGTATTTCACCTGAGAAATGAAACAGTCTTTATGGGCAAGCTGGATCATTACTGAATCTGTGTGGGAATTTGAGGAGTTCATACTGTTAGTTTCACGGGTTTTCAATTTTATTTTTACTTAACGCACATCAGTCAGCATACTGATAACCCCAGGTATTGTGCGAATTTAGGAAGACAGAGAACATGTGACTAAATATGTTCTCGCTGGTACTCCAGCCTTCCCCTGGCATTCCATGTCAAAATGCCAGACCCTGGTAGTCTCCCAAAGCAGCACTCGCTCACTATTACTGAGGCATGAATGATCAGTGCCTCAGTGCACTACACTGTGAGCAAAATAATGCACTCTTCTGCTTCTTTGCAATGCAGCCATTCTTAGGCTTTCTTGAATATTTTCTGAAAAGTTCCTCTGCTAAGAAAAAACTGTATATTTGAGAATTTCTTTACATTAATAATTTCAAATGATACTTTTGGATTTCATTTGAATTTTTTTGGCTTTGTTTTCCTTACACCTGAATGACAAGCAGATTTCACATTTCAATCTTCTTTACGCATTTATTGTTCATTCATTCATTCATTCATTCATATCTTTGCTTCCTTGTACAATTATGTTTTTCTTCATAAGCTCACTCACTGTTTCCATGGAAAAATATATGGCCTCTTGAGTGTATTATTAGTTGTATCTTATTGGACAAATTGTTTGACCCTAAACTAAAAAATGGGGATTTCCTAATACCTTCCTCATAATATTGCTGTAAGGGATGGAAAGGAACTTTTAAGCAAAGTATCAGGAAGGTCCCTGGCACATTACAAGTTTTGATTATGTGTTCACTCTTACAATTTATTCACTTACTCATCCATTCATTAAACAGATTTAATTTAGCACAATCTCTGTGCCAGACATCATATATCTGGGGATCTAGCAAAGAAGATTGGTTTTATGGAATTTATATTTGATTAAATTTCATTTGAAAGCACATAAGTGACTGCTATCAGTTATACTTAGATGTACTCCCCGAGCCTTGTATGCTCCTAGGTGGGGCTTTTGAAAGGTGATTGGATTATTAGGGTGTTACCCTCATCAATGGATTAGTGCAGCGGAGAGTGAATAGGTACATTGATGGCAGAAGGTTCAACCTGGTCAAAGAATGCAGTCAATAGGAGTGTGGTCTGGAAGAGTATATCTCCCTCCCTCTTCTCTGGGTCTTTCCCCGTACGTTTCGGTCTCCTACCACCATGCATGAGCTGTTTCACCTCTGCCACGCTGCCCTACCTTGCAACCAGCAGATGATTGACTGACACCTCTACGAATTTAGCCAAAATAAGCTTTTCTTCCTTAGAGTGTCAAGTATTGTGTCTCAATGAATGTAATTAAGACAGTGACAAAGAATGGAGTCAGATAGACTGTCCAAGTGATCTGTTTTGTTATCACAACCCTGTACCCCAACTAGCCTCCTCTTTCCTATGTGTTTCAAAGTCCCTGCTCAGGCCAACATCTGCCATACCACATTCCACAGGGAAGGAGCCAAGGGATTTGCCACTAAAAAGTAATATTACAGGTTCCCAAGTTCTCACACTCCTTGGCCAAGTGGCTCTGGCTTGTCTGTAATCCCACAGGGTTTTTGCTCACCCTGTAAAGTGCAGGAATGCCCCTGGATCTGCAGGGTGGCCAATGCAGCTGTTGTGGGAAAGTGAGGTCTTGGGTACACGTGAGGCTGTTTCACATACTTTAGAGTCTATCAGTTGGCAGGGATCAGAGAAGTGAAAGGTTTTTTACTGAATTCTTTCTCCAGCCCAGTAAATGGTAGAGTTAAGCCTGATGGAGAAAATGTCAAGAGGGTCTCAAGAACCACAGAAGTAGTCAAGGAAGATCCCCAAAAGGAGATGTCTGAGTGATTCTTTTTTTTTTTTTGGTACCAGGGATTGAACTCGGGACTGCACACTTGCAAGGCAGGCGCTTATGCCACTGAGCTAAATCCCCAGCCCGTCTGAGTGATTCTTGAGTCGCTGAAAGAGTCAGCCTTGCAGAGCAGCTAGAGACTGATGACCAGGACCCAGAACTGACTACAGCAGGATGTTGGAGCCATGCAAGAAGCCAAAGGTATTGGAGCACGGTGAGCTTGAGAATAACAAGACATTAGCTTGAGAGGTCCAAAGAGACCTTTTAGGTGGGCCATGCTGTCAAGTTTGAAATGGATGCTAAGGGCACTGAGAAGCCAGAGGAGACTTTGGCAGAGCAACTACATGATCACAGTTGATTCCATCTGGACATTGGATTGAGAAGGTGCAACAGAGAATGAGAACACAATGACTAAACGATGACTAAACAATGACTAATTCCTCCAAAGATTTCTGTTCCAGTATTGTTGGAGACTGTTTAAGAATATAAGTCCTAAGAATGTATCTTAATAGTTTAAGCAACAAAGTCTCAGGAAAAGGGGAGCTGGAAATTGCCAGATTTTATGTACATTAAAATATGAGAACTGCTGTGTATCTTCTTAATACTAGAAAGCTACATCAATATCCATTTTTAAAGTATCAAAAATGTTTAACTTCTTATTGGGGTCTAACATTTTCTTTGTTTTCTTTTCAGTGTTGGCAGAGGAATTATCATCTACTTTAAAAAATCTTCTTCAGTTGGTGTCTCTAAAACCTAAAAAATATGAAAAGGTGATGGAGGAGAGATAGCAGTAAAGGTTTGATCATCTATTTTCAATATTTCAACATATATAAATAATTAAAATATTGTATTAGAAAATAAATAAAAATGCTTTGTAGACTACTTCAAATAATTTGTTTTACCCAGAATTTTATCACTTTTTTGTGCTAAATCTGGTTATATTATATTCAAAATTTCATATTTACAATTGTCTCTTTTAAAATGTTGACCTTGGCTGTCACTCATAGAGTGGTTAAAGGAGTGATATAAACTTTATATGTGAGTTTGAATTACAGCTATGACTTTTACTGTACACTACTTCCTAAAGTCTCACTTTCTTTGTCTATAAAATGAGATTATGAAAACCCCTATTCTTATAAAGCTTTCTGAAGATGGAATGAGATTACAAAAAAACACTTGTGATTTATATAATAACGTGCTGAGTAATGGGAAAGACATTAGTATTATTAGCATTTAATAATGGTACTTGGCACACAAATTTATTTCAACCTGTTGAACACTGCTGCAGAAAATATATATTCCAATAATTTCCCATCTTTATCTGGAAAATAGAAGTCCAGAATGGCTGTTGATCATACCAAGGTGACAATCTGGGGATATATTTGGCTGGAGTTTGGATTCCATGACTATTCTTTAAAAGGGCATAGTTACCTTCAATATTTGATTTCTTTTTGATACTTCTTGATGAAAACTCTACATAAAACAGGAATTACCACATCTTTCTTCAGATCAGTTCTTCATCTTTATGTAACCCCAGACAAATTGGAAATTTAAGTTTCTTACTAAGTGTGATAGACGTTCCATAACCTAATAGTCTGTTGGGAACTAAATTTGTAGTCAAGTAATGACAAGGAGGGCCATTAACTTTCTCTTTGGTTACCTCTTCTTTTTTACTATGCTTGATTTGACTTGTTAGCTGCGCAGTGGAGATGATACTGAGGCAGAAGCTTTTGAAAGAACTATCTAAGATTTCAGTTGAGTCCTTTCAATAACCTGAAAAATATTTTTCTTAGATACATATTCTGAACCAGTCAAGTATTTGACCATGTTACAGATGGTCACACTGGCACACAGAGGCTTCAACAGAGTCACTAAGGACTCTTGAGAATTCTAAGCAGTTAACAAGGAAGTGTTTTCCAAAACGCTTCTTAAAATAGAGTTTTTCACTGATCTCCAACCAATTTCAGCATCTTAAAATATGTCACTTAAATTCAAATCATCAGAGGTCACAAGCATTGAGGTGAGATAAGCAGGCCCTATACTTGGCATGTTAAACTACTTGTAAGAATGTTCTGAGCTAATGCTTTCACCTTTTTTATGAATCACTGCGACCCACATGAATAATTCATTCATGATACTGAAAGCATAACGGTAGAGTTATCCTCTTCAGGAGGTCTTCAAAAACTCTTGACAGTACTACACTAAGTGTTCAAGGAAGAATACTACCAAGAGTGAAAACAGACTTCAGCACACTGTTTCTTGAAGTTGGCTGTCAGTTTTTATGCACTAGATGCCTGCATAAATTCAAATGCAATGCTATAAAGCTCATGGAGCTAATGGAGATTAAAATATTTCCAAGGTGTATTTTCAGGAGTTATACATCCTACTCAAGATTATCTTATAAGTATTTTGGATTGTAGATAAGAAATAAGACTCCAAAAATCTCTTTCCCTGCAGTTTTTCATTGGGGCTCTAGCATTCCTTTGTAAAGCCAGAAAAGGTGCTTTGAAATGACATGTAAACATCTTTTGGTGAGGATTTCCCACCCAGTGGCACAGTGGGTCAACACATGGCACATACTGACTTCAACAGACAGAAGACTAAATAGGCCATACAATAGCCAATGGCATTCCTGTGGATCCAGTTTTAATAATAGCTAATAGGATTTGAAGTTCATGACTTATTTAATTTACACAAGAACCCTGATAATTACCATCCTATTTTAGAGACAATACAACAGAGGCTGGAATAAGGAATTTGCTCAAAATTTTCACATAAAGCCCATGCCTTATGTGAATTTGAGCACACGTCTACCTGATCAGAAGCACTTGTAGGTTAAAACAAACAGAAATGTGTCAGAGAAGGCAGGAAATGATAGTTTTCTGTTTTGCTATTCTAAGGGACAGGAAGGCTTATAAAGTAAAGATTTAACCCTGTTACTGAAGAATAATATTTTGGCCAAGTCACTCAGACTTCTAAACCTCCATTTTGTCAGTTGCAAAGTGAATCTATGAATTTTTTTTGTGAGGGTTATATCAGTTATCATACATGAAGGGTCACCTCTTGAAAACAGGAGAGAGTACTACACAAGTGTGGGGTCTTTAAGCGAGGGCAAAAATGGATGAAGACCTTGTCTCAGGCCACTGGATCAACTTACCACACTACAAAGAAGGACCAGCTTCAAGAGTCATATGATAAACCTCACATGAATGATTGTGCCCACAGGAGGTGTCCCTTGGGGATACTAGGGAATCCTTGAGGTAGCAGTGCTGGGTCTCTAATTCCCAGAAATGCAGATCACCCAGCAGTGTTTGGCTTCAACTGCAGAGTCAGTCTTATATCCTGAGGAAAGATGGTCTCTTGAAGAGGGAGGAAAGAAGTTTTACTAGCCAACAAAACAGAAAGGTTAGAGAAGGGTAGGAGACTAATCAGGTCCCCCCTTAGAGTAAAAGTGAGCAGAAGGGAGCTGTGGCCTCTTATTAGCAACCAGAGGAGAGGAAAGTTCATGATTCTTGTTAAATTATGTAACATCCTCCCGCCTCCAGGCAGTGTTGTGTTTGTTTGTTTTTTTCTTAGGAATTTTTAGCAAATCTTAAACTCAGAACACTTGTTTTAATAAGAACTTTTATAGACTGTATTTACAGCCAATGCTGGGAATTAGGTTGCAGAAATAAATGGAATAGAGGTTCTTAGCTTTAAAAAAATTCTTGAGGAGTAGAATAAGGCTAAATTGCTAAGGACTAAAGATGTCTACATGAATTGCATCTGAGAGTTAAATGTGTTGTGCAGCTAACAATCAGAAATAAAATTACTATCATCATCATCATTGTCATTGTCACCATATCTTCATCATCAGTGTCCTTAGAGCTGCTGAGCATTGTACTGCTATCCGTCCACCATGCCAAGAGGTAAAGACATTATTTTACTTACTATTAACAATAACCCACATTATGCATAAAGCAACTTGGATAGTAGAGGTTGCATAAGTCTCCCCAAAATACACAAAAAGTCAGAACGACTCCAACTTAAGCCTGTCTGATTTGTAGGCCTGAAGGCAAAACTTCTGTTCTATAGTGAAAATGCATCTTTTCCCCAACACTGACAAGTCAAAATGAAGGGCCTTCGGAGGAGTTTTCTGTAAAAGAAAACATTATTTAATTGTACAAATATTAAAACTACTATAATTTCCTCAAAATTCCATAATTAAAAGGCAAAATCAAGTGAAAAAGCATTTAAAATACATGTAACAAAAGGTCCTGCTCTGTATTCATGCCCACTTGCTGCATGACTCGGCTCCCTATTTGATCCCGATTTAATCAATTTTACCTGAGCAACTGGTGGACCATAGTTTTGTCCCATCTTTGGCCCACCTTGTGATTTCTCATTTTTCGCCACCTCAGACTCTGCTCACCTGTTGTTTTGCTCTGTAAAAATCCCTAGAAATATCAGGGTCCTCAGCAACCCCCTTGGGACATCTGTGTGTGTCTCTCTCTCTCTCAGACAGAAGCTTTCTCTCAAGAAATATATTCTGCTCTTAAAAAAATAAGGAACAAAAGATTGACTCATATATGAAGAGCTTTTAAATCTTAATAAGACATTGAAAAAGTAAGTAAATTAATAGACAATAAAATGACATGTATTTTTAAAATTTATTCTTTTTGTCTATTAATAAACCTAATAATACAATAAATGCCCATTAAACTAATTATACAACATGAATTGGATACCAATTTATGAAATATTAAAAATTGCAATTTTAAGACAGTTTTACCACAGGTATACTGAAATAGACGTTCTCATAATAGTGTTTAAAAAGGAAGATAATTCAACCATTTATAGTTAAATTTTGAAAATATATAGATTTTTAGCTTAGTAATTTTGCTTATAGGAATATTTCCTAAGGAAATTTCAAGGCTGGTTGCTGTGACTTAGCAGATAGTATTCTCACTGCAGTATTATTTATAATGATGCATAATAGTTAATCTAGAAAAAAAAGAAGTAAATTACCTCAAGAATATTGAATGTATGAGTTGAGTTTTAAAAAAGTCTTTGCATAAAGAAAAGAGCAGGAAGGATAAACAAGAAAGCGATGTCAGCCACATTATGGATATTTTCTTCTCTGAACACATTTAACTTGAAAAATAAGAGATTACACTTCTTTTGAAGGGAGAGGATGGTATGAAAGTGTTTTTCAAAGAGGCATAACAAACTCATTAAGTACAAACATATCTGAAGGGGGAATAATTTTCAAAATCATGAAAACCCACCATAACAATATTATAAATTTATATGAAAAGATGAGAAGCAAGTCATATTTTATGCAGGAAATTTGCAGTAGTCCAAGCAATTAGAGCCATTACAAAGCCCAGTGGCTCTGGGGGAAAAGAGAAGATTTTGTGTACCCCTGTGGATGGGGTCAGGAGCTGCAGGCTGCACCCAGGGCCTGAAGGAAACAGAACACGGCATTCGTTAACTTCCGAGTGTGACATGGTTGACAGTGGTCCTTATTACACTTAAACTTGGCTAACCTACTAAAACAATAGCAGGTTTGGTTTTTATTATTATTTTAAATTACAGTAAAGAGCATGCTGCAAAATTTACCATTTTTTACCATCTGTAAGTGTACAGTTCAGTAGCATTGTATTGACACTTTTGTGGGGTATCTTTCCAATACTTTTCATCTTGTTAAACTAAAACTCTAGCCCTAATAAATGATTTCTCACTTCTCTTCCTTCCATTCTCCAACAAAAACCATTCTATTTTCCTTTATGCATTTGCCCAATCATATCTTCTTTGTCCTTTTCTATCTGGCTCATTAAACTTAGCATGACATCTTCATCCCTGGCACAGCACGCAAATAGGGTTTGTGCCTTTTTAAGGCTGAATAATATTTCACTATATGTATATACTGCTTTTTGTGTATCCACTCATTTGTTTATGGATGTGAGTGGTAACTATTAGAAAAACAATTATCAAATAACAAGTATTGAGGACTTAAAACAATTGAACTCTAGTTCATTGCTGGTAAGAATGTAAAATGGTACATTGTGATGAAAATACAATGTAATTGTTCTTTAAAATTGAAAAAATGGAATTAGCCTATAATTGTACAATCTGATTGTGAGTGCTGGCCCCTGACCTCTCGTATTCCTAGTCAGTGACAGGACAGTGGAGTTTTCATGCCTACAGAGATACCAAGTGTTACCACACCTGTGAAGGATGCAGTATGCTCTAGCTTAGTTCCAAATGTCCTGCTCTCCCCTGCTCAGAACTCCTCCTTGCCTGTCCAGGAATCCTGACACCCTGGCTGAGCAGATCCCTGGGGCACTGGAGATGAGATGTGCCCAGGTTCAGGACTAAGGCTGCCAGACACATCGGGCAGCTTCATGATCCTCTGGGGAGACTTGCCAGGCAGAAGATGCATGCCATCTTGAGTACAGTTCTGGACAGCAAGCACTCCAGGTCCCAGGTCTGGATGCTTCTTCCCAGGCAGCCCCAACCCTACACCTCTGGGCAAGGGGCAGTGTGGGACATAATTGACAATGGGGTGCTTCATGTTAGGGCGGGCAGATTGCACAGCATGCCCTCTCCCTAGGGACAGCCAAAGGCTGAATGACAGTGGGTAGGAAAGCTGCAAGATTTGGTCTTCCCCTGCCTTGTGGGAGGACAACCAGCAGTGTAATCCAGCTCCCCAGGGTCACAGGGTCAGTCCAAGGGCAGACTTTGAAGGAGACCAAGTCCCTGCTCCCCTCCCCTTCCCTATTGTGCCTCCCAACACCTGTGCCATAGACCACACCCAACAGGGTATATCGTGAGTTTGAGTTCAACTTAAAAGGCTGCGAGAGAATCACTTTTCTTCTCTCTTTTCCCAGTTTCTTACCTACTATCATTGTGTAAAGGACACTTTTAAAAGGAAGTGTACAATACAAATCACTTTGCATAGGACAAAATATTCACAGTGACTCAAGACCTTATTCCACAAAGAGCAATGCTGGCTGGATACAGCAGAGGGATCAAATAGGCTGGCAAGTACCACTGACCTCTTGCATCCTAAATCAGCAGACAGAGAGACAGTGAATCTTTCATGTCCACAGACTCCTGAGGGTCACTTGACCTGTGCAGGACACTGCTCACTCCAGGCACAAGTGCTTAATTCCTTGCCCATGTCCTCCCCCACCCACACAGGGTTCTCCATTCCCTGCCAAGCAATCTGACATCCGTGGCTGAGCAAAGTCTCAGGATACCTATCAAGGTCACTTCATGGAGCATGTCTCCAGGGAAGACAGCAGCTCCAGAGGAAAGTCTTGAAAATTAAAGCATGAGATGACTACACATGCAATAGCATCACTATGAACTCTTTCCTATGCTTCGTTTTTTCAATGCGGGTTTGAACTTTTGTTAGTAGCCCACATCATGTCCCTCTATCTCCTGAAACCTTATCTTGACTGAAAACCTATTCCTGCATTAGTATAACCAACTCTCTTCCATGTGATTGCAGTCAATGTGGAGTAACTTGGCTTGGTTACTTTTCTCTCATTGCTGAGACAAAATACCTGACACCCAATGTTAATGGAGGAAAAGTTTATTTAGCTCACAGTTTGTGGAGGTTTCAGGCCACAATTCACTGGCTCCAAGGCAGGGTGTCCTGGCAGAAGGCCAACAGCTCACAGAGGCAGAAGATAGTGAAAGAAACAATGGAGAGAGGAAAGACAGACTCTTTCTGTCCCTTATACTGCATCCAGTCTACCAAGATTAGGGCAAATGGAATTGGTGGACTGAGCCATCCATCACTAACCCTTAATCCAAGCACTGAATCATGAATCAGTCACACACTCCAGATTCAACTACCTCATCAAAAACTACAGGAGGCTTTGGCGAGCCTGGGTGTGGGGGGACTCTGGACACAAACTGTAAAAGACCATTCATTCCTATTTTCCTTTTCTACCTTTTTTGTTTTTGGTTACAACAGGATTGTGTTTCGCATCTCTCCAGTCTCTGTTTTTGAGTGGGAAAGTGGTGCCCCTTTCACAGAGAAGCAATTACTGTTTAGGAAAAGTTAGCCTCCGTCAGTTGGCTGTTTATCTCCCACTTGCCTACAGCTTGTTCTGCCTCACTTTCTGCACTGCTGTCTTTTGAGTCATTCTTTGAAGTGAATTTTTGAGTTTCTTTCTCATCTTTGTATACTTGACAGGTATTTTCTTTGAGGATACTATGGGCATTACATTGAAAATCCTAAGGTTACACCACCGTGGTATGAATTTATGCCAGCTAAATTTAGCAATAAATTAAATGCTGCCCTGCCCCTTCCCCAGCCTCACCCTCCTTGAGTGAGTGGATTTGTAGTTCCATCCATGCCTGCCCCACTGTGTCTCAAAAACTGTAGTCATGTTGGGTTTTATTTTTGTCACACATAAGTCTCTTCATGTAGAAAACAAAACTAGTCCTGACTTTCATAAACATCCATGTGTTTATCAGAGTTCTCTCCTCAGACAGGTTTGAGTCGCTGCCTAATGCCCTTTTATTTCAATGTGAAGGAATCCTTTCTCCAGGGCAGCCTAGTAGGAGGGAAATAAATCCCTCAATTCTGACATCTGGGAATATCTGAGTTTCTACCCCACTTTTGAAGGACAGTTTTGTGCCTATGGAACTGTTAGTTGACAGAGTTCTTTCTTTGTATCTTTGTTCTTTTGCTTTGATTTTTCATTCAACTCAGCACGTATCAACCCATTTCTTTTTTGATCGCCAAGGTTTTGGAAGAGAAATCTAATGATTATCTTTTGGGGAGAAATTACAATGATAAGTGTCTTCCTGTCAACTTTGTAGGCATTAATATGCCTTATTGTGTTTTATAAACAGAACATTGCATTATTCTAATATCAGAGAAATTGTAGCATCACTTTGATATGAGTAAGAATTTAAAGAAAAAGGAATTGGTTATGTTGAGTGTAGACAAAATGAGATCTCTAAAACAAAAGATATTACAGATTTCCAAACCAGAAACAAAAGAACTTGTAGCATCCTGCAATTTTCATCTCTAAAAAGCTAAATGTTGTTCTCTATAGCCCGCATTAGCAAGAAACTTTGTAACCTTTATTTTTTATTAAAGACAAAATGTCTTGGAGGCCAAGAAATGAGGAGCGGATTGTGGAAGTCGCCAGTTGATCTTGGGCCAGTTCATGTTTGGCCTCCTAGAAGTCAATGAGGTCATTTCCAATATTAACTACATAAGGCAGTAGCCAGAGTGAGGGTTTTGTTGGTGACCTGGGATTTGTACACAGCATGTTGTGGTGATTCGTTTGGTGTTTTGGAGGTTTCCTCCATCATGATGCCTAGTTTGAGTGGTGAATGTAGCAAAGTAAAACCATGCCAGTGTGTTACAAAGAGTACAAAACACCCAATTTGGGTGCTGAGCACACTGAAGTACCATCAGGACTGAGCTCCACAGCCAGCTCCCACAGAAAGAGCCCCATTGATGAGTACTGAGTGCCAGGCACCATTGATCTTAGTGCCTTTGTCAAGGTCCTCTTGGCAGAACATCGTGACACTGGGACATTAGTGGCAATTAGGGTGTTACAAAAGAAGAAGCTGAAACCCACCATCATTACAGCTGAGTTAGAGCTCTAAAGTATTCCAACTGCTGGAGGTCAACAAAATCCATCGTATGCCTTGTAAAAGGACATGCAAGTGGGGACACCTGAAGTGACACATCTGGAGGGCCGCCTGCATGCTGACAGAGGAGGAGACCTGGGATTATTCCTCCAGATCCTAGGTGCTGTGCAGCATTGCCATGGCCAGGATTTTCTCCATAGAAACCTCAAACCCAAAATATCTTATTGGACTCCCAAGCAAATATCAAAATCACAGATTTTGGGTTAAGGAAGAAGTTTGTTTTGGTATGCTGTCCCCAAGTGGTTGTCAAAAATACTATATGAGTTGGCTCCATTCATGGGCCACAGGGAGAACAAGAAGCCAGCCTCTTCCTGTGAGTCAGGGCCATGTGCAGGCCACAAGGAAGAGAACCAGACACCAGACAGCCCCTTCCAGGGTGTGAGTTGGGAGATAAGAGGAGCCAAGGTCCAAGGTCCCCCGCCCAACTGCCCCGGCATAAGCGACTGGCTAATCCAAAGTAACAGGCTGAGGTGACACAAGCTATTAAAGTAAAATACAACTTAATGCTTGTAATGCTTAGGGTTTTATTGACTTTTCAGGCCTAAAGCTGGTAGTCCATTCATCTATGTAGAGGATAACAATGTACAATATCGCATCTATGGGGGATCTCCTTCTGAAGGTAGTAGCCATTGTTAATTCCCTATTATCTTGTTTTAAAGTCCTGTATCATTTTCATTGTTTTGTTTGGTTGGGTTTTATTCTGTTTTGTCTTTTTTTTTATTTTATTACATCTGATAGCATGGGCAGCTATTTCAAAGATAACAAGATATATTATGGTAGCCATTTTGGATTTACTATTATCTTGTTTTGAAGTCCTGTACTGTATTCGTTGTTTTGTTTTTATTGGTCCTATTCTGTTCTGTTTTGTTTTATTTTACTATGTCTGAAGGTAGGGCAGCTATTTTGAAGACAAGAGGTGTTATTGTAGTCATTGTTGACTTCCTTTCACCTCATTTTGAAATCCTGTATCACACTGTCTTGTTTTGGTTGGCTTTATTCTGTTTTATTTTGCCTAGTTTTACTCTCTTTAAAATAAAAAAAAGTTTTAAAAAATACCATATGAAGCCCAGCCAGTGGATGTTTTGGCCTCAGCATTATACTATAGAGTTGGCTGTGGGTCACAATCCTCCCTGCAGGAACAGCAAGCGTCTGGTTCTGAGGATCTGGCCAGGCAGATACTCCTGCTCTCCCTCCCTCTACTCTAACCTCTAACCTCTAAGCTCCTCAACCACAATACCCAAAGTGACCCACACTAAAGCAGGTCTTGTGGCACGAGTGGCACGACCGGGGTACACCTCCTCATAGTCCCTGTCGGGAGCAGTTTGTTAGTCATTGGTTTGGTGTTTTGGAGAATCTGGTGTTTTGCTGTGCCATGATGCCCAGTGTGGGTGACAAATGTAACAAAGTAAAATCATGCTATAAGGGGGATACAGCTCCTCAGGAGGGATAAGATGGGCCCTGAGACCCGTTAACATAGGACCACTGCACCATATTCAGCAATCACCCACCTCTGACTGTCCTCACTCTTCTGGACTGTTTTCTTCTACAAATAAACTTACTTTCAATTTGCACCATTCTGGACATTCTCTCTTTTTCCATGATGTAGAGAGACACAAACCCAGGAAAGACTCCCCTCTTCCAGGACACGTACAATTCCAATACCTCCTGGGCAACCATATCACATCCAGTTGAGGTTGTGAGTGCAGCAAAGTATAATCATGCCCAGCCCCCATGGACAGCTCCAGCAAACCCAGTACGGTACTGAGCTCAACAAGGTACCATCGTTGGTGGGTCCCATGTCAACACCAATACTTATCAGAACCTCACTAATTATCATGTAATGGGCACCACTGACCAGGGCGCCTTTGTCCGTGTCCTGGTGACTTGACATCTTGACTTTGGGACATCAGTAGCTGTTAAATAAGTGCTGCAAAAGGAGTAATTGAAATCAGCCTCCAGTGCAGCTGAGGTAGACATCTTAAAGGAGCTACAACACCCTAAAATCATCTAATTACTGAAGGTCATCAATACTAACGATGAACTGTACCTTGTAGAAGAGCATACAAATGGAGGAGACCTGAGGCAACACATCTGGAAAGCTAGTGTCGTGCTGACAGACCGGGCAGAGGCCTGGATATTACTTCTGCAGATTGAGAAGCCATACACCACCACCAAGGCTGGAGGATTAGCCCCAGGGACCTCACACTCAGAGTATCTATAATGGACTCTCAAGGAAATATCTAGATTACTGACTTTGGGTTCGAGAAGTTCAATCCCCAAGCAGGATGCGATATTGGGTGAATGCGGTATACGGCAAGCTGCCCCCAAACAATTCAGAACAAAGACTGGCCAGACATGGCTTCTCGTAGCCATAATGATCAATTCACTTCCTGGCCTCAAGACCTTTTATTCTTTAATCAAAAGAAGGTTACAAAGATTTTCGTTAATGTGTGTTATGGAGATTGAATGTGTGTTATGGAGATTACGAATGCCCAATGGTGCCCAATGGTGGCTGTTTGAAGACTTGTCATTTTGCTCTGTGAGTTGGCTATCAGTCACACCCATTTCTATGGAAAAGGCAGGCTTCTGGTGCAGAGGGTCTACCCAGGCAGATACCCCTGTCCTCCCTCTCTCTACTCTGCCCTCCATGACCTAATCCACAATCTCCTCAACCATAGACACACAAAGTGGCCAATTCTAAAACAGATCTTGCAGCACTCTTGATTACATGGGTGTACCTTCCCATAATCCTTTTCCTTAGTTGCTCTCCAAGCACAGGAAGACCACAATCCTGGGAGTGATGACCCAGATAGGGTATGACCCACTAAACATTGTTGAATCCCTGAGGCTCAGGAAGTAGGACTACCAGATAGCTACATGTTTGCTTCTAGAATACAACACCCTCCAGAGGATAGGCTTCAAATTCAGGGTGAAGCCTGTGATACCACAATCTTCCCCATGTCCTGCCCCTCAACTCTCCTGCCAAGGAGAAAAGGCCACTGAGCCTGTCACCTGCACTGACCCCTTCCAACCCAGTGTGAAGCCCCCAGGACAGCTCCCTACCTCTCATTCATATCTGAAGGATTTCCCTCCTAGCAAGGCCTGATCACCTATCCCTGAGGTATCCTGCTCCAGCTCCTGCACTACCTTATCCCTTGACAACAACATGAGGAAGGTCTGGAAGGTAGTGAAGAGGAGAGCTGAAGCCTGCCTGCTGGCCCCATGCTGCCCCTGCCTGCTGGCCTGGAAGAAACCCCTGGGATGAAAAAATGAGGTGGACCCAGCATAAGTAGTGGACAGCAGAAACCCAGACAAACCTTGTGGGGTGGGCAGGTGGTCCAATGGTGCCTCCTGTGTATCATCTGTGTCTTGATGATGCCAGTTTCAATTGTTAAATCATAGCTTTAGGGAAAGGGGAAGCCTTTGGTCAAAGGGTAGAGCTTCAGATTGATAGGAGGAGTAGGCTGGGTGATCTACTGTAAAGGGGGATAAGGGTGACCGTAGCCAAGAATGACATCCGGCATGTTTCACATGTCTCCTTGCATTTTGTGTGGAGATCCATGAGCAGCCTCCAGCCTTCAATAGACTTGGACGTCCTGGTAATGGGGGATGGACCAGCCAGCTTATCCAGTTCAATGAGGGATCCAGACAGTCTTCTAAGCTGCAGTGTCCCTGGCCTGCCTAGACAAGTGCCTCTGTCCAGCACAGAGGCCAAGGCAAAATACGAGAGGTTTCTTTGACACTTGAGGCCACTTGGTGTCCAGAAGAACCTGGGACACTTCCCTCTGCATCATCCCCAGCCCCTCTGTCTGCCCCAGAGGAGAAAACCACAATGAGTCACTTTGCAGCCCTTTGTCTTGTGGTTTTGGGAAAAGGTTGGGCGAAGGTTGCTCCTGCATCCCAAGGGAGGAGAAGTGGATGCACAGTCCCCAGCAGGCTGTGCGAGCATCAGGAGTTGAGATCCAATGGGAAGAAGATGGAGGAGGCAGAGTTCATTCACACAGTTGTTGCTGACTGCCGACTGAAGACCAGTTCTTCACCATCTGGGTCACCGCATGGACTTCTTGAGTGTTTTCCAGACATGACAGCTCCCTTTTCCCAGACTGACACATCTAGGGAAGAAAGAACATAAGTGTGACAGCCATTTGAGCTGCAGTCTTCTGTGACCTAATTCCTGTCATATGAACTACACCTTCACCTCTGTTGCATGCTACTGGCCACATAGACTGGCCCTATGTGGAGTGAACTGTACATGAGGTTACCAGTAGTTGAGGACCAAACATGGGGACCAACTGAGAGACCATCTCTTACAGTCAAATCTGCAAAGGAATGGATTGGTCCAGACCCCTCCCATCTGCCTACTTTGTGTCTCCAAGGATGGTCCTCATTAGCGTCCCTGCTCGTGATCAGTACAGAAGCCAAGATGCCCTACACCAGTGAGCTATATGGTGGGAATTTAATTGCAGATGCTCAATACATATAGAATACTTCTGTATTACTTCCACACTTCAATGGAGAATAGAAAAAGATAAGCAATTCCTTCCGTTTCACATCTTCTAAGTCACAGGACAGGGGATTCCCAAGCGTGTCATTTTTTCCAGGCTAGATTCCTCCCACAGTGCCTGTTTCTTGTGAACTGGCACCGTAATCTACCCTGCGTGTGCAGCTTACCCTTGCTTACCTTCCAGGGGCCTGACTTTTTGTAAGCAGCACCTCCAGTGACTTCTCCAAGATGAAAATTGACATAGAGCTGGGCATGGTGGCATTTATGCAGTCCCCGCATTCTGGCAGACTGAGGCAGGAGGACACCAAGTTCAAGCTCAGCCAGAATGGACAACTTAGCAACAAGGCAAGACCTTATCCAACAATAACATAAAAAAAAATTAAATAAGTAAACAAAAATTAAATATAAAAGAGGCTTCTGAGGATATAGCTCTGTATAAAAGTCTTAGGTTTAACCCTGAGTCCTGCAAAAAATAATAATAATAAAAATACATGGCAATATATCATTTGTAGCTCTGAGGCATATGCTCATACAAATGTGATGCATATAGTGCTAACAGCTATTCACTACATTCCTCGCGGGAAATGATTCACCAAATTTCTACTTTGGGCCATCCTCTGTGGAGTATGTGACATAGTAGCACTGT
The DNA here is from genome assembly GCA_004027295.1 of Dolichotis patagonum. NCBI lineage: Eukaryota > Metazoa > Chordata > Mammalia > Rodentia > Caviidae > Dolichotis > Dolichotis patagonum. The sequence continues at coordinate 10,951 of PVJX010020418.1, read as the reverse complement.
AAAATAATAGAGAAGTCTTGGATGATTATTTTCTTTCCAAGTGCAATTTTACACTTATTTCCCCTAAGTTACAGATAATTTTTTAAAGTACAAAGCCAGTTTCTTTCTTTTTTTTTATTTTAAAGAGAATAAAACAAAAAAGGGCAGAACAAAGCAGATCAGAACAACAAATACAATAATATCAAATATAACAAAATAGTATAAAACCATTCAAGAGAGTGAAAGAATTACAGGACATTCTGAACCGAATAACTATGATCAATGGCTACTATAATATCTCATTTTCAAAAAAAAGATTTGTTTATACTATCACAGTAAGACACAACATGATAGAACGGTATCATGGTAATAGCAGAGAAGAAGCATGGTAGGACTTCTAAGGAAGACAATATTAAATCAGCAATGGCTGCCATAATGTTTTGTTTTCTTCAAAACAGCTTTTCATACCATCATGCATAATAAAGTCAAACAAAACAGATTAAAACCATTCCAACTGATATATGAAAACATTGAAAGGCTTCAAAGCAATGAAATGGGAAATCATGATTACCATAAAATATTATATACTCTTACCAACTCTCATACTAGGGAGACTATGTGGTATTTACACATGTGAATCTGGTTTATTTTGCTTATGAGTATGGTCTCAAGTCGTGTCCATTTATTTATAAATATCTCAATGTGATCATTCTTTATAGCTGAGTAGTACTCCATTGTATAAAAATACCACAACGTTTTAATCCATTCCTCAGTTGATGGGCACTTAGGTTGTTTCCAAGATCTGTCTATTACAAATTGTGCTGCTATAAACATGGGTGCACATAAATCACTGTGGTACGATGTTTTCAGTTCTTCTGGAAATATGCCTAGAAGCGGAATAGCTGGGTCAAATGGGACTTCCAAACACAGATTTTTGAGGAATCTCCAGACTGACCTCCATAGTGGTTGCACCAGTCTATACTCCCACTAACAGTGCAGAAGAGTTCCTTTTTCACCACAGCCTCTCCAACACTTGTTGTTGGTAGTTTTTTCTATCCTGGCCATTCTTTCTGGGGTGAGACGGAATCTCACTGTGGTTTTAATTTGCATTTCTCTAATGACTAATGATGATGAACATTTTTTCATGTATTTATTTGCCATTCGTATTTCTTCATCTGAGAACTGTGTATTCATTTCAGATGTCCATTTTTGGATTGGGTCTTTGAATTTTGGAGGTCTGATTTTTTTTAATTTTTTATAAGTTCTAGACAGAAGTCCTTTGTTTGAGGGACAATCCATTGAGATTTTTTCTCAATATGTGGGTTTTCTTTTAACTCTGCTGGAAATCTCTTTTGACATGCAGAAACTCTTTAATAAGATATGGTCCTGGTTATTGATTCTGGAAAGTATTTCCCGTGCAGTTTGATTCTTGTTCATGAATTCTCCACCCACCCCTATATCTTAGAGGTTTTTACTTACTTTGTCTTCCAACAGATATAGTGTTTCTGTGTTAAGATTGAGATCTTTGATACATTTAGATTTTAGTTTAGTACATAGTGATAGGCATGGGTCTAGTTTTAGTCTTCTGCATATGGATGGCCAATTTTTCCAGCACCATTTGTTGAAGAGACTGTCATTCTTCCAGAGAACATGTTTGGCACCTTTTTCAAAGATAAGGTGGGTTTGTGGTTGTGGTTGTATCTTCCAATCTATTCCATTGATCGTCAGGTCTGTTTTTATTCCAGTACTATGTTGATTTTATTACTGTAGCTTTGTAGTATAATTTCAAATCAGGGATTGTGATGCCTCCGGCCTTGCCTTTGCTGCTTAGTATTGCCTTTGATATTCTAGGTCTCTTCTGGTTCCAGATGAATTTTAGGAGTGATTTCTCTAGATCTATGAGGTATGTTAGTGGTATTTTGATTGGGATTGCATTGAATCTGTATAGTAATTTTGGGAGAATGGCCATTTTCACAATGTTTGTTCTTCTTATCCATGAACAGGGGATGGCTTTCCATTTTCTGAGGTCCTCTTCAATTTCCTTTTTCAGGGTATTGTAGTTTTCCTTGTATAGCTCTTTTACTTCTTTCGTGAGATTAATTCCTAGGTATTTCATTTTTTTGGATGCTAGTGTAAAGGATGTGGCTTCTCTTACTTCTCTGTCAATATTTTTGTTGTTAGTGTATAGAAATGCTACTGATTTTTGAGTATTGCCTTTGTATCCAGCTACATTAGTGAATTTATTTATTTATCTCAGAGTTTTTCAATGGAGTTTTTGGGGTCTTCTATGTAAAGTACCATGTCATCTGCAAATAATGATAATTTAAGTTCCTCTTTCCCTATCTTTACTCCTTTTATTTTTCTCTCTTGTCTAATAGCTCTGGCTAGTATTTCCAGTACTATGTTGAATAGGAGAGGTGATAGGGGACATCCTTGCCTTGTACCTGATTTTAAGGTAAAGGCTTTCAGTTTTTGGCCACTTAATATGATTCCGGCTGTTGATTTGTCATAGATGGCCTTTATCATATTGAGGTAAAGATCATCTATTCCAATTCCCTGTAAGGTTCTTATCATGAATGAGTGTTGGACTTTATCAAAAGCTTTTTCTGCATCTATAGAGATGATCATGTGGTTCTTACTTTTGGCTCTACTGATATGGTAGATTACATTTATTGATTTACATATGTTGAACCATCCCTGCCTTCCTGGAATGAATCTCACTTGGTCCGGGTGAATAATCTTCTTGATGATTTGCTGTATCCTGTTTGCTAAAATTTTATTGAGAATTTTTGCATCTATGTTCATTAGAGAGATTGGCCTATAGTTCTCTTTTAGCTTGGTCTTTCTCTGGTTTTGGTACTAGAGTAATATTTGCCTCCAGGAATGACTTAGGAGGAATTGCTTCCCTTTCAATTTCATTGAAGAGTTTGAGGAGTGTCGGCATTAAGTCTTCTTTGTATTTCTTGTAGAATTCTGCAGTGAATCCATCTGGGCCTGGGCTCTTCTTTGTTGGCAAGGACTTAATTCAATTTTCAATTTCAGTAATAGAAATTGGGTTATTCAGCAGTTTTACATCTTCCTGATCCAGCTTTGGTAGTTCATATGTATCTAGGAATCTGTCTATTTCTTCAGTGCTATAGAACCTATGAGAGTAGAGGTTTTGAAATAGGTGTTGATGATCTTCTGTATTTCTGCCAAGTCTGTAGCAATTTCACCTTTTTCATTCCTTATTGCATGAATTTGAGTTTTTTCTTTCCTTTTTAAAATAAGGTTGGCCAGGGCTTACCAATTTTATTTATTCTTTCAAAGAACCAACTCTTTGATTCTTTGATCCTTTGTACTGTTTTCTTAGTCTCTATTGCATTAATTTCTGCTCTAATCTTTATAATTTCCTCCCTTCTTTTGGCTTTGGACTTGGCTTGCTCTTCTTTTTCTAGATGTTTGAGTTGTAGCATCAGGTTTTTTATTTTTGTTCGTTCTGTCTTCCTGATGTGGGAACTCAATGCAACAAATTTTCCTCTGAGGACTGCTTTCATTGCATCCCACAAATTCTGGTAAGTTGTGTCTGTATTTTTATTTCCTTGTAGATAGTGTTTAATTTCTTCTTTAATTTCCACTGTGACCCACTGGTTGCTTAAGAGTGTATTACTCAGTTTCCATGTGATTGTGAGGGTTTTGCAGTTGCTTTTATCATTAATTTCTAATTTCATGGCACTATGATCCGATAACATGCATGAGATAATTTCAATTCTTTTGCATTTACTTAAATATGTTCTGTGTGCTAGCATATGGTCTATTTTAGAGAATGTACCATGCACTCCTGAGAAGAATGTGTATTCTGATGTCGTTGGATGGAAAACTCCATATACATCTATCAAGTCCATTTGTTCACAGGTGTAATTCAGTTCTGCTATTTCTTTGCTGATTTTCTGTCTAGTTGATCTGTACCTCTGTGTCAATGGCGTGTTAAAATCTCCTGTTACAATTGTGTTATTGCTTATTTGACTTCTCATTTCTCTTAATACTTTCTTTGTATAGCTGGGTGCTCTGGAATTTGGTGCATATATATTTAAAATTGCTATCTCTTCCTCTTGAAGTTTTCCCCTAACTAGTATGTAGTGACCTTCTTTACCTCTTTGGATAATTCTTAGTTTGAAGTTTACATTGTCTGCAAACAGGATTGCTACTCCCACTGTTTTTTGGTTTCCTGTTGTGTGAAGTGTTGTTTTCCATCCTTTGACTTTCAGTCAATGGGTTTCATTTTGGGTAAGATGGGTTTCTTGTAGACAGCATATGGTTGGATGTTGTTTCTTGATCCATTCTGCCAGTCTGTTTCTCTTGATTGGTGAGTTGAGGCCATTTACATTAATGGTTATAACTGTTATATATTGGTTTATTGTTGACATGCTATCTGTCTGCTGTTGTATCTTTAGGTTTCCATTCTACTTAATTGTCTGCCTTGCTTGGTGGATTTATCCTATGTGTATCTAGAATATCTTTCAGTATTCCTTGTAGGACTGGTTTGGTGGTCATGAAGTTTTTCAGCTGTTCATTTTTCATGGAAGTGTCTTATTTCTCCATCCATTTTGAAGGACAGTTTTGCAGGGTACGTCAGTTTGGTTTGGAAGTGGTTTTCCTTTAGGATCTGAAATACTTCACTCCATGCTCTTCTTGACTCCATTGTTTGTGTTGAGAAGTCTGCTATGATTCTGATAGGTTTTCCTTTATAGGTGATCGGTCTTTTCTCTCTGACAGCTTTTAGTATTCTGTTCTTATGGTGGGTTTCTGGGATAGTGATTCGTATGTGTCTGGGTGTAGTTTTATTTTGGTTATGGCTATTTGGAGTTCTATATGCTTCAATAATCCAAATGTTAGTTTCCATTCTCATGTTTGGGAAGTTTTCAGCTATTACTTCTGTAAACATCCTCTTGATATCATTTGGCCTGTCCCCTTCTTTTTCATTGATCCCTATTAATCTTATGTTATCTTTCTTTGCATCATCTTGCAGCTGTTGAATTGTCATTTCCTGATTCCTTGTTTTTTTAAAAAGATCTTTCCTTTCCTGTTCACTAGCTGCGATCTTATCTTTGAGGTCTGAAATTCTATCTTCACTTTCATTGAGGTGGTTTTGACAGCTTTCAATAGAATTTTTGATTTCCTGTATATCTCTTTGAATCTGCTTTATGTATTCTGTTTGTTTCTTATAGTGTTCATTCAGGGATTCTATCTTTTTGCTTTGTTCCTCTAATTTTTTAGCTGTGTCTTCAGTAGATGTGTTCACTATTTCTTTCACTACTTTTATCATTTCTTCTTTTACCTAGGCAATTATTTCTAATTTGAATTTCTCCATAGCTTCCTCTAGTTGCTTCTTTATTTCAGTTGATATCCTTTCAGTCATTTCAGGTGTATGGCTTCTATTTTCTTCTATGTACATGGCTCCTAGGCTTTCTTGGGATGGACTGGTGATTTGAGCCTGCCTTTTGGTCTTTACTTTTGTCAATTTTCTTTATTTCATTGGTTTGAGTGGTGTTCCAAAGCTTCCTCTGGGTGTGTTGAAAATCTCCTAATGCTCCCTCAGCTACTTGAGCATTCTCAGCTTCTCTGCAGGTACTTGGCTCCCTAAATTGAGAGGCAGAAGCAGTGTGTGGAAAACTGGGGCCAGAGAAACCCCTGGGGCACAATCCCCTGTCTTAGGAGTGTGGATGTGAACTCAGTAGCTGACAATGCTGGTCTCAAGCTGTCCCCAGGCCAGCCCAATTGAGCCCAGAGTCCTTGTGCAAGGTTCCTGGCTCCTGGACTGAAACAAGACCACTGAGCATGGTTGACTGAGGCCCTGCAATCTGCTGGACCCAGTCCAGCATCCCAGTAGTTCCTTGGAAACTCAAAAGCCGGAACATAGGTCTCCAACTTTCCCCAGGTCACCAGAACTTACCTCCAGCAATCTCCACTCCTCTATACTCTTGGCTCTCTTAATTGAAATGTAGAAGCTGGGTGTGGAGAACTGGGGCCAGGAGAGCCCCCGGGGCACAATCCCCTGTCCTAGGGGTGTGGATATGAACTCAGCAGCTGACAGTGCTGGTCTCAAGCTGTCCCCAGGCCAGCCCAATTGAGTCCAGAGTCCTCGTGCAAGGTTTCTGCCTCCTGGACTGAAACAAGACTGCTGAGCATGGTTGACCGAGGCCCTGCAATCTGCTGGACCCAGTCCAGCATGCCAGTACCTCCCCAGAAAGTCAAAAGCCGGAACGTAGGTCTCCAATCTTCCCCAGGTCACCGGAACTCACCTGGGACAATCTAATCAATTTGTTCCTATTTATCACCTAAACATTCTTATAATGTAATGACTTTCTAATTATAAGATATTGGCAAAGGCTTACTTTGGTCTTTTAACTTTATTTAAAAACAATATAAAACAAAACTTCACCCTTTAGCCAGGTTTTATGTAGAAATTATAAATATAGTTAGATGTTTGTGCTATAAATTATACTTATAAATTAATAGTAAGAATAAAGTATTAATTTTACAAAGTTTCAATCATCCATTCATCCATTGTGTTAGAAACCAGGGAATCAAAGGAAGTGAAAGTCATGGAAAAGATCAACTTAATTACCTCTGTGTTATTTTGGTGTTGTATAATTTTTGCTTGTTGAAAAAATAATGAACTCAAAGATGTCACAAATTCATCTATGAAAAGTTTAAGACAATATTGGGTACAAATTTTACATGTAGGTGAAAACTTCATAAAAGACTCTAGTGTGTTTTTCTCTGGCATACTTGTTTGATCAAGATTTCATTAATGCTTTTAAAATATTTTATAATTATTAGAAAGAATAAAAATGATGAGCTCCCTGCTCATCAGGGCTGGATTCCATTAGGTGTACATCATACTTATTTCAGTATATTGGCCTTTTGACAGTTTTTGGGACCAATGAACATGACATAATGCAAGGAAGCTCTTGATTATATGTAGGCTGTTGGTGTCCAGAGTGCAAGCTGCTTCATTCGCATTTCACTTCCTCCAAGGTTTGTCCCTTTTGTTCAGGGTGCTGTTCTTTATCCCTTGTATTCCATTACACCTTGGCAGTCAATTTGCTTAAGTTAAGTATTTGGGCCTTCTGATATGTTAACTCAGTTAACCCCAGAACTTTAGTTTACTTTAGGTTAACTATTCAGGGCCTGTTCCTTATCTGCCTAACTTCCTCTATCTCTTTATTCCTATACCATTGGTTTCTTTAAGAGAATTTAAACTGAAATCTTATTTTAGGTGACAATTTCAAATTTTTAAAAGTCAAAAGTTGCATGACTAAGGCAGACATATTCTCACAAAAAAGATGATATCCATAGAAGACACACAAAAAAAGTTCTTTCTGTGCCAAATAGCTCCCTTCTACCAACAAACATACTTGAGATTACTTTATCTTTCAAAATCCATCTTTTCATTAACCTTCTGTTGTACATCTTTTAGTGCTAACACTTACTAACTTCCTCCCTCTTTTTCCTATGATAGCTTCTTTAGTCCTCTTCAATGTCATTTTCTTCTAAAATCTTATCACCAAAGAACCCTAGGAAGAAATTCCTAATTATCAAAACCTTGGTACCAAGTTTTATTCCTCATTCTGATTAAATAATTTACAGTTTTGATACCAGTTGCCTTTTTAAAAATTTTATTTAAAGAGAAAAACAAACAAAACAGAATAAAGGATAGTAACAATAAAGAATCCCAAGGAAAAAAGGAAAAGAGCAAAACAAACAAAAAAAATACTAAGAAATCGTTACTTGATAAATTACATACTGACATCTTAGAAATAGTTGTTCAAATTACAAAATTAAAACATGCAAAGTAGACATTCAAACAGTGAGACTGTTAACAGTTCTGCTCCATGATCTGATCCATTTTACACACTTAAACATACATGCAATTATATCAAAGGGGTAAAATTAAACACAACAAACCAGAATAAAATGGATCACAAGAAACAATGTAAGAGACATAAATTTCAAAGTTAGACAATTGGAGATATTCACTCGCTATCTATCATATTGACTCTTGTTTTCTTCCAAGTAGTTGTCCATATCATCACATACAGGGTATTCACATGAAACAATGTAGTATGGAACTGATCTGAACAGGACGAGGAAGGCGTTTCAGGTCTTCAAGACCAGACAAACCAATTGCCTTTTTTGAAAGTGTATTGTTCATTCATTGTTATAACCTCATTGTTTTCACCCATCTCTCCACCCTTTTCTCCTCTATTTACTTCTTTGGATTCTGTTCTCTGCATAACACGTCACTTCTGAAATTTGTTCTTCTCTTGACTGTCCCATTAATGAAAGATCTTACCACCTCCTTCAACAAGCCACCAAGTTGGTGTCATTTCTCTCAGTTGACAGACTGATTCCAACCACTCTTCAACTACTAAATCATCCTTCCAGCTTCCCATTGAATACACTCCCTATTTGTTTGAGGATCTATTATGTTGATTATTCATTCATTCTTTCATTCAATAGAATTTAATAAATGGGATCCCTGTATGCTTTAAACATTGTGAGGTGGTTTAAACAAGATTGTGGCCCTCTCTGCTTTCATATGAAGTACACAGTTTCATGGAAAAGAAAATATCATAGATGACTCAGATGAAATCCTGACACACACTCCCTGGCTATGGTTTGTTTCCTGTGCTCTATAATCGCTTCACTTTCTCTCTTTTATCACTACTCTCCATGATATCTAGGGAAGAAAATTTGAAGACATTTTAAAACTTTTTTTCTCACTTTTTCCATGAATCAAGTAAGTTTCAAAGACCTAAATAACTTCTCCTAAAGATGGCTTTCAGATGCAACTAATATATTTTCACCCAGGTTCACTGTGATAGTGTCTTAATTCCAGCCTCTAAAACCATCTAAGCAATTTTACATTTCTCTGCTATCAGTTGAATAGTTCTGAATTGCCACTCTAATCAGTCACACTCTTGCTCATAGAACTTTCATAATCTCTCTATGAGCTACCAAATTCACTAAAGATCCTCACTCCTATTAAGGGACTTACCTTTACTTCTCACCTATCTAATAACAGGGTCACTCTGTATTCTAAAAGGCAGTACTCAAACTTGGGTATATATTAGTATCATCCACAGGGCTTTCACATATTTCTGCTCCCTTCCTCTTTCCTTGAGTTTCTGATGCAGTAAATCTGAGCAAGGCCTGAGAACATGAATTAAATGTAAATTCCCAGGTGATGCCAGAGCTACTGGTGAAAGTACTGCACTTTGAGAACCACTGATTAAGTATAACTTGGTTACTTGTTTTATTCTTTTATGTACTTTTTGTTCTTCCAGAAGAATTCAGTTACATAGGCACACCCTTACTTTTCTTTCCTCCAATAATGTTTTCTTGGTGAGTGTTCAGAAGGCATTTCCAGAATTATCAAAACACTCATACTGCTACCTTCCTATCAAAGCCACCATCTTCTCTTGCCCAGCCTCTTGGAATGCCTTCTTAGTGGTGGTCCAGTTTCATGTCCAGGTTTCTTAGGGATATGTTTCCAAAGAGTCCTTCTATTTTCATCAAAAGTGTAGTTACAATAGTAACTCCTCTTCATTTATTTTAGATGAGGAAAACATAGAGAAGACATACACCATTCTACTGAGAAATTTGAGATTTGAATCCAGTGAACTAGAAAGAAATTGTTCCCACTCAGTTTGTCTTCTCCTTGTTCATAGTAACAAAATCTACAGTTACAGAAATTAACTCAAAATGGATTAAAGACTCTAAAAAGACCCAAAATCATGAAACTGTTGGGAAAATAGTTTAGCACACTGATATGGGAAGGGACTTACTTTTCTTGGATCAGACTCCTAAAACAGTAAATAAAAGCAAGTGTAGACAAGTGGAGTTACGTCAAACTAAAAATTTCTGCACAACAAAGGAAACAAGTCACAGAGTATAGAGACATGCTATAGACAGGGAGAGAATATTTGAAAACTGTACATCTGGCAAGGGATTGATATTCAGAACACACAAAGAACTTTAAAACCGAAGAGCAGAGAATCAACACAATTTAAAACTGAGCAATACACCTAAGTAACCATTTCTCAAAAGAAAATATATAACTGGGCCACAAACTTGTAAACATGCTAAATGAAAGAAATCTGGAGTACTACTCAGCTATAAGAAAGATAAATTTGAGTCATTTGTAGGAAAATGAGTCGATATTTAGACTATAATCCTAAGTGAAATCAATCAGACATATAGAAGATTAAGTATCACATAATTTTTCTTGCATGAGAAACTCAAAGTAGAAATCATTTGAACAGCAAATAAAAAATGTCAAAAAATAAAGAGGTAGACATTGTGGAGATCGGAAAGTAACGTGTGGAAAGGGGGAGAAAGGGGACTAAAACTCGTTAGGAATATATATGATGAATGCAATTATTATGTATCACAAATAGAAAATACATTCCAAAAAGAAGCCAATTGCAAAAGACTATATATTTTATAATTCTATTTGTATGAAATCTCCAGAATACAACAAACTATAAAGACAAAAAATGGATTAGCAATTGCTGAAAGCTCAGATGTTTGAGGAGAAATGGCAAGTGATCAATAAATAGGTACAAGACTGCTTTTGTGAGTAATAAAAAATGTTCTAAAATTATGTGGTATTTCCACAGCTCTGAATATACTAAAGACCATTGAATTGTACCCGTCATAAAGATCAATTGTATGACACAAAATTGTATCTCCACAAGATTATTATTTTAAAAAGCAGATGTACCTATGGTTTATAAACACCCCCTTGGTGAAGGTTAGGTGAAAATGAAATGAAAGGGACACAAGAAAAGGTAAACAAAATTGCCTTTAAGGACTTTGAACAATTGTTACTACTATGTCTGTGTAATTCAACACCCGCATTGATCTCTCTGATGTAACCACTTTCACGTTTGGTTTTGACTCAAACACATTCACACATTTCTTT
>PVJX010020417.1:0-33346 GCA_004027295.1 Dolichotis patagonum | reverse complement strand
TTTGTATGTATATGTGTGTATATATTTCTAGTGGTTTTGACTTTACATTTAATTGTACTGAGAAAAGATCAAAAACAGATTTTAAGGTGCTGTGGTAAATATGACCTAGCATATGTAAGCATTTGGCTTTAGCAATAGTGAAGAATATAGAATCATTGCAGAAGTTTGAAGGCTATTATGGAAAAATATTTGTGCCAATGATGTTAACTGTCCACAGCTGAGAAAAAGAACTTGAGATAAACAAGTAATAAAGAAGCAAGATTTATTTTGTCTTGTGGTACAGATGTTTCAGTCCATGGGGGGGGGCAAACCCATTGCTACTGTTCCTGTGAAGCAGTGTAACCTGGCAGGGGGCATGTAAAAAAGTTCATCCCTGGGGACTGGGGAGTGAACGAATGAAATACATTGGCATCACACACTCCCCTTTGAAGGCTTCCCTTCTATGACCTAAGATCTCCCCAGTACCCCACACTTCAAGTTTATACTAAGCTAAGCCCAAACCTTTAACACAGGGACTTTTGGAGAACATTCCACATCCAAGGTGTGCAAACAATCTTCACTTTCTAATATATAAAGTTTTCTTAAATTTTGTCATCTCTAATGGATCTCTTAATGAGCTGAAGATGTGTGCAAATTTCAAAGATTTTCAGTGATGGTAACAGCATTGCTGGTGAAAGGATAGTAAGAATATGCAGGCACAGGGAACCCACTGTGGCTCATTAAGAAAAAGAGAGGACACAGTGCCAAAAACCTATGAAATTTGGGTTAAGATCCCAACAGGCCAATCAGTTTCCTTTCCTTGCACATTGGCTTCAGGCCCTATGAGACGGTATTAGCCTTGACACTCTCTTTGTACTCCTGCTGGTATGTGTACTGTGAAGCACAAAAAATTGCTGACAGTTTGATTATTTTTTACTTAACTATAGATTGTCATACATTTTTTTCAGTGTAGTTCAAACCACCTTGTGGGTTCAAACCAGAGGCTGCAGCACGTGAGGGGAAAGTGATGGTCTCGAAAGGTTCAAAAAAGATTAATGAAATGAACACAGCCCTATGACAGGGTTCCAGACCTGTGCTTCAGGTAACATAGAACACCCCACAGATGCTCACTGTCTACAGCATAATTTCAAGGACAAAGAATCTCTGTTCCCCTGCAGGGGGCTAAGAACAGGAGAAGGAGAGAGCACTGTCCCCAACCTGCGTCCCAGCCTCCAGCACAGAGACAGGGGCCCCACCACGGGAGTTCAGAGAAGAAGGAAGAAGATTACAGAGGACAGCTCTGGGTACCTCCCCACGCACACAAGAGCATCACCTCAGACCCCAGTGAGCTTGAGACACAGGATCTGCTGGAAAACACCATTCCAATTTAGAATGCACTGAAAATTTTAGAGAAATATTTCAACAACTTGAATATTTGACTATTTTCCACTTAAAAAAAGAACAAAGCTACATACATAGAATAGAATAGATCTAAACATATAAGATTATTGGGAAGACACTTAAAGGGAAGAAATCGTCCCTTTTTTGACATAAAGCAACATGCTATAGAGAACTGCTATATATAGAAAATAGCTTAATGTCATTATTCTAAATCCCTTCAAGGCTCTGAGAGAAAGTGATTTGAAGCTGAAGATTTTACTGGAGCAGACTTAAAAAATAATGCCTTTTGTACAGAATCTTCTTACACAGCTGACATAGGCAGGGTGGATACACACATGCACACACACACACACACACACACACTCCTTCTGGTAGGAAAGAATCAATATGGTGAAGATAGGAAATCACTCAAGAAAATGTCGTAAGTTTTAAAGGACTTGGCCTAGACAAAGTAGGAAACTGAACTCGATTCCTTCTCCCGCCTACTGCAGCTCCCCGGCTGAGGTGTGCACTCACATCGTGTGTCCCTGGTCAGAGCCAGGGGAGGACTCAGCACCAGCAGTGTCACCGTCAGAGCTGCCATGCAGGAGCCTCCAGGGAGCCCAGGACACAGCATACTGGGAGACAGGGGAGGACTAGGTCCGAGTAGAGCAGTTAAATCTTATGCAATGAGAAATACCTCCACTGTCCACCTTGTTTCCAAATAAGAAGAAGCAAGACATTGATTTCTTTGCGGCTGGGTTGGGGAGCCTCAGTGCTGAAGACCAATCAGCATCAGAGATGAACAGCATCATCAGTTGCTGGTCAGAGTTTCAAAACAAATGTCTTCTTCAGAAACAGAATTTCCTTCATGAAAGGGACAGTTTTAATTTAATATTTTAAAGATTTGGTACAGTTACATACAAAACATTTTTTTATTTCAGAGAAGAAAAGACACAGACAAGAAAAACAAAAAGAAAAGAGACAAACAACAAGAAGCCCAAAACAATAACAGTATAAGGTTCACAAAACAAGATGATAGGAATTTAACAATGGCTGTCATACTGCATATTGTTACCTTCCAAAGGGTTGGTTAGGTGATCAGATATAGACATGCAAAATTCATCCGAAACATTTTAATGGGATCACTGTGGCGAAGCAGCTCTGTACTGGAAATGACAGATTCACGACTTTGTGCCTTGTAGCAGCATTCCTCTCTGGCTGGAAGACAGAGCTGCTGAACACCGCCATAGATGGAGACATTCAGAATGAAGGTTTTGGAAGGAAGATCACTGAAAGAAGGGGAGCTTCAATTTGCTCCTCGCTACACCATGATTTAGTGCTGTCGATTTTGGGAACGTATTTAACCTCACAGTTAAAATGAAAATAGTACAATCCCTTCGGATACTTGCACACTGAACACTGTGGTGATTCTCCGGGCACCTTGGACAGCAGCGTCCCCTCATAACTGACGATGTGATAGAAATAAGGCCGTTGATCGGAGGGACTTTCTGGTAAACCAAAAGTAGCTGAAAGTTACTCAATTAGTTAACTTGAAGAAGGTGTTTCCATTTGGTTTCCTGTTACTTTCAGTGATTTTAGTGACACCCCTGAAGTATACATATGCAAAGAGCTTCTATTTCTGTTAAATGGAGAGTTTAGAATGTTTCTTTGTAGAGAAATTTAACCCCAAAATATGATTAGACCACTGTTCAAATAAAAATATTCAGTAGTTGAAAGATCAGTAAAGGACTCAAAGCCAGTCACAATAACTCTGCATTAGGACAATTAATATTTTATGTGAAAATGGGTTCATTGTACCAGGGGTGGTGCCACATACCTGTAATCCCAGCACTATGGGAGGCTGAGGCAGGAGCATTGCAAGCTTAAGCATACCTAGGGCACTTTAGTGGCTTAGGGAAACTCTATCTCAAAATAAAAATTTAAAAAGGCTGGAGACATAGCTTAGTGTAAAGGCCTTGTATTCAGACCAGAGTACAACAATAAAAAGAAAAGAGGAGAGAGAGGGATCGAGGGGGAGGGAGAGGAGAAGGAGAATTATTTTATCTATCAATCCTGGTTTCCATCATGAGTCTCTCCTATTTTAGGGGCACCTCTCTTTACTACTACCTTTCCCTTATTACCTAAGGGAAAATAAAAGAAGACTTTACTATTGAATACATTCTAGAACACTCAAGGAATTGTAGGAAAAAGCTTTAATTATAATTTAATGCAATTTTAAAATATAATTCTACTGTTAGGTACTCGGTGCACATTATATGAGTATAAATGCAATGCCCGAGATTCAGAATGGAGTTAGTGTCTCCACGTAAAGTTCTGGGTCGTGCATGCTCCACGGCTTCTGATGAACACCCATTCTCCACGAGCACCAATATTTCTAGAGACAAGACAGTCACTCTCCTGCCATAAAAATCACCATTCACAAAAAATCACTAAACAGTAATCTTGGAGCATTTTGGTTTGCACTCCGAATTCTTGTAAAGACTTTGCATACAACTTATTTCTTATATTTTTATCAACATATCTTTACATATGGAACGCTTTCACCATGAGGAGTTGGTAAATATATGTACCAAATCTCAGTCCTTTTTATCTCCTCTTCTCCTGCTCTTTCTCCTTTTCCCCTCCAACACCAGAGCAACTTCCTACCTCCCCATTTCCTATTGCCTATCTTTTATTTTGCTCTTTAAACAATTTACACTTTCAGTTCCTTTTATAGGAGCTATTCCTTTTATATATGATATTTTACTTTCCGTGTTTAAATTATTTCACTTAATTATGGTCTAAAGTGCATTCATTTCCTTACAAATGACTCAAATTTATCCTTCCTTATGATAAGTAGTACTTCATTGTGTATGTACTCCACATTTTCTTTCTCTATTTATCTTCTGATGAACACATAGACCACTTCCAAGATTTATCTACTCCGAGTTTGCTGCTGCAAACATATGTAGCACGTGTCACCATGGCGTGAGGTCTTAAACTCTTTGGGGAAGGTATTCAGAAGAGGTACATCTGGATTGCATGAAGTTTGTACTCTTTAGTGTTTGCAGATATCTCAATACTGAATTTCACAGTGGTTATACTGATTTACATTCCCACCAGTACAGAAGGATTTCTGGCTTCAGTGCACTAAGTACTCTTTTCATTCCTATAGATGGAGAACATAAAATGGTGGAATTAAGCAACTTTTGAAAAGATATAACATTAAAAAATTGGACACACCAGATTGAATTGTTATACATTATTCATTATTCCAGCCATTATATATCACACTAATCACATTCAGTTTCTAAATATAATAGTTCTAGCACAGAGTAGTGGCACATGCTTGTAATCCCAGCACTCAGAAGGCTGAGACAGGAGGATCACCATGAGTTCCAGACCATCTTGGGCTACCTAGTGATTTCACAGTTATCTCAAACTAAAAAGTGAGACCCTGTCTCTAAATAAATACAAAACAAAACACAAAACACCATAAACAAATAAATATAATTTTCTGTGGGAGACAGTTTGAGTGACTCCATTTAAATGTAAGACAATTGCTGCAACTTTGATTATATTGATGCTTATTTTTTATACTGATGTGTATAGAGCTGATTATGGTACTTTTTCTTTAATTGGCTCTGAGCATTATAAATAAAGCTAGCCAAAGTACTGATATCTAATCTCTAAAACCAACAGACTTTCTCCTGTTTACTCACATAGTGTTTTCTGTAAAATATATGAGCACAGCGAAATGGTAGAGCCGTTCAGCTCCTGGAATGTCAACTGGATGTGAGCCTCGAGACAAAGAGGTGATGAGTCTCTAGGGCGCAAAAGTTCACATATCAGAAACTGAAGCAACAGCCTCCTAAAACAATTGAGTTGCTACCTTAATTAAATTATGCAAATTGGTCTTTCTGCATATCGTTATCTCCGCATTTTACAAAGATGCTTTTTTCACTACCTGACCAGCCAGCTCAAGTTACTCAGGTTCCCACCACCCTGGAGCTCCTCCTTCTTCACAAGCTAATATACTCTGGGAGAGGCCTAAGATCAGGGCCTTTGTCTGCACATCCTCACTGGGATCAGGCCTAGGCCCCCTTGGCTGCCCTTAACTTTAAATATGTCCTTCACTCTTGCTATGGGTTGCATTGGAGGTGGTAGATTAAAATTAACTTGCTGGAATTCCAATAACATCTCAATTGGAATATATATATATATAACGTTTTGGATTGTGAGGAAGACTAGAAAAGGGATTACAATACTTAGATTACCATACTCAAAATTTGGGATTACAGTAATTCTCCTTTTATTAAAATTATTTCTATCATACAAATGGCAAATAAATATATGAAAAAAATTTCAGTATCATTGGTCATTTGAGAAATGCAAATTAAAACAACACCGAAATTCCATCTCACCCCAGAAAGAATGGCTTTCATCAAGAGATCAACCAATAACAAATGTTGGCCGGGCTATGAGGAAGAAGGAACCCTTTGCTACTGTTGGTGGGAGTGTAGACTGGTACAACGACTCTGGAAATCAGTGTGGAGATTCTTCAAAAAACCAGGATTAGAGGTCCCATTCCACTTGACTACTCCTCTTTGGGTATCTTCTCAGAAAAGTTAAAAAACATCATACCATAGTGATATATGTGCACTCATGTTTATAGCAGCACAGTTTGTAACAGCCAGATCTTGGAAACAACCTAAATGCCCATCAACCAAGAAATAGATAAAAAAAACATGTAGTATTTTTATACAATGGAGTACTACTCAACCATAAAGAAGGACAAACTTGAGACTGATACAGGTGAATGAGTGCAACTTGAGACCATACTCATAAGTGAAATAAATCAGACTCACATGAGTAAGCATCATATTATATCCCTGGTGTGAGATACCCAAAGAATAAATAAGTTCAAGATGTTCAATAGATACTGTGAAATGGGAAGAAATTGTTCAAAGGGAAAAGGAACTAGGATGGGTGAAAGGGGAAAGGACAACAGGGAAAAGGGAAAAAATGTGAGTCAGTTATACACTTATCTCTCAGTTCATTAAAAAAGAAGTTTTGTGCTAATATACATTGGAGAAATTTTTATGCCCATATCTTGTACCTTTAGCAACTATTTCAAAGACAACAACATGTAGTATATTAACTATTGTTATTCTCCAATTATTTTGTTATGAAATTTTGTTTTATCTTTTTGTGTGAAAGAAAAAATTATGTCTATCAACCTTCTCCCTAAATATGTAGCAACATTTTATATAATTTGAGGCAGAAACTTGCAGCAACTTTGTGTCCAATCTTCCCTTCATTGTCATAATTACCCTTCTATCAAATTGACAAGATTTGCTTTTACCTTATGAAATGGTTCCCTTGGGTCTTGTACAAATCTCCTTCTTGTTTAGGAATTCAATCTATCAGGATTCTCACCATAATATGGTATAAATCTGATCACCTCAGAAGAGAATAGAAATAGCACTCCACTTACTTTGGGAAAATATACTTGTATTAATGTGAGAAATTCCAAATTTCATGGAAAACTTGTGTAGAATTCACCATTGTCTTTGGATATGAGAATAAACTATTCTCGGAGACCTCAATGATAATTAAATACAATTAGCAGTTATGCAATTTGAATCTGGAAAATACCATTTGACAGACAAAATCAGCTCATATTATTCAATAAATGATAAAGCTTTTTAATACTCATTTACTAACAGTCCATGCTGGTAGATAAGTAAGTTTCTAACCTAACAATGTAAAACTTCTGCTATTTATTCACATTAATAATATTTTACATAACGAAATCAACAGGAATGTCTAAAAAATGTTCTGCAAGGGAAAAGTGACTCCTCCCGCTGTGCTACCTGTCACCCTAGTGGTATCTGGTCTAACAAAGCAGCTTTTTCAATACTGTGGAGCAATTTTGAGAAAATGAAGGCATGCAGCCCTCATTAATTATTGATTACCATACTATTTTGGTCATTTGTCCATTCCATAGGTTACAGAAACAACATAAAAGAGTGAAACATTTTTAGAGGCAGGTTTCCCATCTAGGGAGTCTAGAGATGATTTGAGCTCAAAAGGTGTCTGTGACCTCAGAAGAGAATAGAGTTAGCACCCTATAGTCTGGGAGCTGACCCGGAAGAGCTGGCTCCTCCTTTCAGTGGAGGGCAGTCCAATGTTAAAGTAAGAGCAACAGCAGCAGTTTTTTTTAAGTGATATAAAGTATGGCAACATTATTAACCAGAGGAAAACTTATTTTTAACAACCACAGAAGAAGATGTTATGAGGCTTTATAAATGTTAAGCTTCTCCTGATTGCTTCCGCAATTTCTAAAGCTATTAAAAATTCCACAAAACCGTAACAATCCTGGAGTGCCATTGCTGATCTTGTTATATCGTTGACCTCGATCCTGGTGTCTTCACCTACAGCTTTGTAGCCGTGTGACCTTAGGCCTGCAGAAACAGCCTTGCTGAACTCCCATGTGGGCGCTGCACTGCGGTGTGGACCCAGCTAAGCTCCGAGGGCACCCAGGTCCGTGGGTACCCTCTACACTGGCTAACGACAGCGACTCTTAGGGACTCAGTGAATGACAGAGCTGTTGTGATACAGACTTTAACAGTTAAATGAGTTCTAAAATTCTAGATAGGTTCAAAACTGATCAAGTGAGTGATGAAACATTGGGGGAAATGTGTGGCGTAAGGGAATCACTGGCCACCTCTGGCAGATCACTCTTACGGCATCACCTATGAAGAGTAAACATGAAACTTCTTAAGAAAATGAGCAAATACACTGGCATTGTCTGCAGAATTTCTAACATAGGAGCATTGGAAAATATGACTGTACAAAATTTCCTGACAAGGAAACCCGGAATCTGGCACAAGTCAGACTAAGTCATGGGGACAAAGGATCACCCACTTTGTAACAGACCTCTAGATATGAAAAATATACCCCAACAAAACTTCAGATGCTTTCCAAAACTGCAGTGTATTGTCATCCCCAAAGGATTTAGTGAAAACACTCAACTTTAAGCATCTTGGTGACCCTGTAAACACAGAACAGGGCTAAACCGAGATCCAGTGGAAAGCACTGGGTCCATTAGAAACCTCAAGTGGTCTTTGCATGTGTTTAGCAGAGAGTAAATATTAGCTTTCAATGTACTGTGATTAGGAAAAGAAAAATGTCTTCGGCAGGTATACCATTATCTAAACTGTGTCTGAATATTCTCTCCAAATCCATCAACAATTATCTATAAGGTTGACAGTGGGAGAATATTAATGGATTATCATCTAAGGTCAGAAGCTTGTGCAAAAGCACGAGCATTTGTCAAGAAGCCTCTCTGCGTTCCAGCTCTAAGTCTGAAGCTGAGAATTCTCTCCTAGCATCATCATTAACTTATTTCCCATCACAACATGGTGCTCTGGAAATCATATATTTTGTTAATATTTGTTATAAATGAACCGGGACCCAAAGTTTCATAATATTCTCATCATTTCAGAGTAGCAGATGTGACCATGAAATGAAAGCCATTACACTCTAGCTCGTTTGTTACTAATCTTCTCTGCACTATCCTCAAAAAGACCTGGAGCCATTGCAGTAACATGAAAAGCCTGCTATGAAGACAGGATTGAAAATTTTAACAGTTTTGTTATCATTAATAATTATAATTCCATCTCCTAAATAGAGGCAAAGAGCCTAAAACCTGATCCATAGATATCCCACCTGTGGACAATCAGTATCTGATGGGAGGTGCAGGATTCCACTGATAACCCCTTGTAGGTAAAATAGTTTCTCTAGTTAACACTGGAGCTGCACGTCAGTCAGCCAGCCAGACACTTGCATCAGGTACAGAAGAGGCTGACAATGCTTTTTGAGCCCTGAAGATACGGAAAATAGCTTTCAGAATTGACGAAACAGCAATTTGAGGTTTCTGTCTTTTTTAAAAATGAAGGATCTTTACTTTTTGCTTTGTTTTCTTTTGCTACTGAGTTTTAGTTATTGTTAGGAAATATCTTTCTCCCATTCTTGAAGTGTTTTATCATTTCATTGTTTCTTTTGCTAAATGCAGTTTTTAGTTTGATATATGGTTAAATAAAATTATCCAGTTGCTGACACACAAATATTACATTATTCCTCTTAATACGGACTGTCTAAAATAGTCAGATTCAGAAGCAGTGAGCACAGTAGCAGTTGACAAGGGATGTAGGTATGTGTCTGAGGATGAATGGCGAGTTACTATCCAGAGTGTTTCAGTTATGCCACATGAGTAAGTTTTCAATATCTACTATACAACACAGTGTATATTGCTTTAAAATAGAATTATATCCTTCAAAGTTTACTTAGACTTGGTCTGTACTGTAGTCTCTATCCTGGAGAACGTTTCATGATTACTTGATAAAAATGTTATTATATGTAGAAAACCTTAAAGCTTCCGATTAAAATAATACATGAATATGATACAGGTATAGAACACAAAGGAACACACAGTAGCATTTGTATGTATTAACGAGCTATTCTCAAAACGAAACAAAAAATAGTATAATTTAAAATAGCTACAAAAAGTAAGATAAAATACTTAGGGATGTATTTGACTAAAAAGGTGAGAGATTTCTACATTGAAAACTACAAAACGTTGATGAAAGAACTTAAAAAGGACTCAAATGGAAAGGTGTCCCATGTTCATCCTTTGTAAGAACTGATATTTTAAAATCTCCTTACTATCCAAAATGAGGCTGGAATTTAGTTCAGCGGCACACACACACATTTACCTGGCAAGCACAAGGTCACATGTTCAATCCCTGGTACAAAAAAACCCAAAGATATTATTCAAAATGAATAGTTCTGTCTTTATCAAATTCCAAAATAATTTTCACAGAAATGGGAAAAAATTTCTAAAAAATTCCAAAAAATTCCTTTAAAAATTCCTAAAATTCATATGGAACTATGAAAAACAACCCTGAATAGTCAAGACAAATGAGCAGAACAAACAACTTTGTTGAAAATCAAGTAGCCATAACCATTATGGTTCTGCTAAAAACACAAAATGAAAACCATTATGGTTCTGCTAAAAACACAAAATGAAAACCTCTTTAATAAAAGGTGTCTGGAACCTAGGATATCTATACGCAGAAAAATCACACGGGACCCCTAACTCACACCATCTAAATAATCAGTGTGTTGTTAGGTCTAACATGTGCCCCAAGCCGTTTGCTCAGAGGTGGGGCTTTTTGAAGGTGATTGGATCACTGGATGCTACACTTGTCACTATTGTAGTCCATGGGTGTGTTTACAGCTGACTTTGCTCTTTGGTGGCGTGGCCCAGTTGGAAAAGGCAAGTTACTGGGGTGTTACCTGGAAGAGTGTGTTCTTGTCCCTGCCTCCTCCTTCTCTCTCTGCTTCCTGGTCACCATTTGGTGAATATGTTTCCTCCACCATGTTATTGTACTATGCCATTTCTGCCTTGGAGCTGACTAACAAAGTAATGAGGAAATAATGTGAAAATATTGAGGCAAAATAGTTGACTCCCATGGTATATTCTAGGAAAACTTTTGACAGGGCCCTCAAATGAGCACATGAGTGATGCCAGCCACTTCTCATTGGATGGACCCAGGCATCTGCTATGGAGGAAGGAGAAAATTGGAGATGGGTATCAAGAGAGTATGAAACAGATAACCCTATGAAATGTCAGGAAATAGCCTTGACTGAACTGTTTGTGTATATATAAGAAGTGGGAAAGAGTATAAATAAAGAATCCTAAGACAACCTAAACAACCAATGTGCAGTTCCTTTGTGGCTCACCATTGAATTATGAAATCAGGACAACAAAATATCATTGAGACATGAGTCTGGGGTTGTAGTTAATCCTTTGGTAACTAGTCAGTTCATCTTCACACTTTGTAGAGGAAAAAAATACTTATTTCCACATAAGAAAAGTTATTGCTAGAGCAATGCCAAGAAAACAATATTAAGCAATAACTGGGTGGAAAAGAAGTTTTGAGGAAGGAGAGGGATTGTCCCTCTTTCACACATTTCTATATCTAAATCTTCATAGTCAGAAAAATACTATTTGTATCTGTCCGTCATGCTTTCTGTTGCCATGATATTGACCACACTCACCACACTTATTGATCACCATATACACGTATACACACACGCAATCTAATGGTGGACATTTTATTCACAAGAAAGTTATTAAATGTTTTCTATGAGCAAAAGATTATTTTAATGCTGGAAATACAATGTGCACATGATTTTAGATCCTACTTTTAAAGAATCTTGAGTCTGTAGTAAAGACAGACATATGAAACTAGTGTAATGTTACAAGATCCACAATGAAAATATCTATTGACAATAAAAGTAAAAATGGGTTCTATTAATCTTCAAGACAAAACAAAATGGTTAACATTAGGTAGGAACCTATATTTGTAATAAGAAAGGAACATTTGTATAGATAAGAGTTCTAGAGAAATTGAGCTTCAGGACATGGGGGAAGGGTTATGTTTCAAGTTTGTTGTTTTCAAGTTTGTTGGTGACCAACTAAGGGGAACAGAAAACCATTGTATGAGGCAGTGAGATGAGTTTTGTTTGACTGGACTGGAATTTCTTCATCAAACAATGCTCAGAGATCAGAGGAGACGTGCAGAATTAAACTACACTAGGAAAGGCTGCACAAATTCAGCAAAGAACTCACATCATTTAGAGCAGTGAGAACGGGAGCAGAAGGAAGTATCAGCTAGTAAGACTTAATAGCCCATGGTTAATTAGGAAGTGTTGGACCCAGAGATAGTGCGCTGGTAGAAAATATGACCACAAAATTATGCTTCTTCTGGGTCACCAACTATGCTTTAGAAGCTGGCATTTGACATACAAGAGAAGAACTTATATTCCTTTTAGTAGGAAAGAAGTTAAACCTTGAGCCCAAGTACTGATTCTCTCATTTTAGGTGAGGTTTTTCAGAAAAAAAGGGGGAAAGAGATTAACTGGAAACCCCATCCCTTCTCAGAAGTTTTTTTCCTCCTATAACCAATGAGGATAAAGAGTGAGGCAGCATTGCCTGTGTCTTGCAGACACCTCTGACCAGAAGGCCTTTTGTAAAATCTTTGAGGTAAGTTGGGAAGTACAGAATAACTGGGCCACATGTCGATTTTTTTAAAAAAGTGAAAGAAACTCCCTTTAGGGAATAACTACAACATGGTGAAGTGGAATGTGAGAAAATAGGACTTGTACAGTAAAGCGAAATGTGGGGTAAGGATTCGAGGAGCAAGAACTTACAGTAACAGACGCAACGTCGGATTTTTCATGCCCATGTGGGAAGACACGGGTAACACTAAAAGCACAGAGGAAAGGCTGGAGTGCCGCTAACTGCCTGCTCTTCCTACTTCAGTACAGATGGCAGACAGGAACACGATCCCTTATCCCGACTCTGGCTGCCGTCGGCTTGTGCACAGACAGGTAAGTCAAATAATGAAGCTTCCAGCAAACACTCAGTTGTGTACTGGGGTACTTTACCTCATTTAATTCTCATCATAACCCTGTAGTGAGTGTGGCCGTCACAATACATTTTGTCAACTGCTGCATCTTTAGGCCACTGAAAAACATCAGTAACTATTGAAAATTCACTATTTAAAAATGCAATATTGATTATGAAGATCTGTCCACAAAATGAAGTGTTTTACACTTTGCATGTTATGTAATTAAATAGAACATACAGGTAGAAAAACAAGAAAATATTAAATGTACAGCTTGGCTATTCTAACGCTAACACCCGTGAAACCGCCACCCAGATCAAACTGGACCCGCACACAACACCGAGGCCTTGATGTGCCTCTTCCTCTCTTTTCTGCTCTCCTTCCCCCAGAATACCCATCCCCCGGACTTGTTGCTTCTCACCACATCTTCACAGTCTAATCTTTCCCGTTAACCATGCTTGGTGACATTACATTCACTGAATCATGTGGTGTGCTCTCGCTTGTTCTCTGATTACTTTCAGTTGAGCAACCAGGAAAGGGTGGGCTTTATAGAGAGCCCTTCCTGGGCCTTGTTGTGGTCTGGGAAGTTTATATTTGTAATCCCATGGAAAAGTTACTGGAATTCAGGTGAGTTAATTCTAATCTACCATTTCCAGTGCAACCCACAGCGAGAATAAAGACACAAAGATATAATTATGGGGAGGCCAGGGGGTCCCTCCACAGCTAATGTGATGGCTGACTGAGACAAAGACCTTGACCCAAGGGCCAACCCAGGTTTTATTAATTCTTGATGAGGAGCACGACTCAGGAATGAGCAGCTGCAGAGTGGAGGAAAGTACATGAGCGCTGAGAGCTGGGCTAAGTAGCTGGCCTGAAATCACCTCCGCAACACGCCAGGAGAAGGATGTGTAGAAGGAGTCATCTCCGTATCACAGTTTGAGGCGGTATCTAATGTTCTGGGGCTGGTGCTTCAGCTCTGCTCTGTAATCTTTTGTGCCCCGGGAAGTCATAGCTCTCTCTGCCGCCCCCGCTCACACATGTTTTTTGGGAGCTACAGGGGCAAAGAAACTCTGTCACCTTGCTTCAAAGACTACACATGTCACATAGCCAAACTGATTTACATTGCTTGAAGCCAACTGAACAATAAGGAAAGACCCCGGCCAGCTGTGTACATGTCAGTACATGGAAACAGGGCCAGGTTTAGCTGAAATGGAGGTAATGCTCCTCTTTCAAGGAGAATTGTCCATATGGTCCTCCACGGGGTTATCTATAGATGCTGCTGCATCAGTTAGATATCCTTCCTGGGAAGAAATTAAGACTGATTTCATCTTACATCACCATAAAATCAATCCCAGCATAGCATGTGTCTGTACATAAAAAGAAATTCAAAAAAACATTTAGAAGATAATATTGGAGAATATCTTCATGATCTGGAAATAGAAAAAGATTTTAAAAGCACCATCCAGCCTGGCATGGTGGTACATCCTGTCCTCCTGGGTACTCAGTGGACTGTGGTAGGAAGATCTCTGGCTGAAGTCCATCCTGGACAGCATAGCAAGACCTCCAGGCAAAACTTAAAAAATTAAAAAGTGAAAGGGATGTAGTGCAGTGGTAGAGCATTTACTTAGCATGTGTGAGGTCCTGGGCCCAACACACACACACACACACACACACACACAGGATCCAAAATTCACTAATAATAAAGAAAATATTAACCAGCAGTGATAGTATAACATACCTGGATAGGAGCAGTTATGAACTGTTGAACATTTTAATGGTGCCACGGGATGTACAGAGAAGGCTCCTGATGAAAACCAAAGTCGAGCTTTCGTGCTGACGCCAGGAGCCTCTCACTGGCTGAACCCCAGTATTCGTTGTTAAGGAAAAGAGAAATGAAAAGGACAGAAGGGTGCGCCCTCAGATACTTTGGAAATTACAAAAGGGGAAAGGGCGGAAAGATTCTGGAGCCATCAGCACCCACAGTGATGGCTGATGTCTGTGGCCACACTGAAGGAGCAGAGGAAGGGGCAAAGGGCAGAGCCCCGTGATTCACGGTTAAACTGAGTCAGCCTTGCTGGTATATAGTTCCACTTTCTGTCACAATTCTTGGTCACTGACCTGTTCCTTCGTGCATACTAGGACTGGTTTTGTCCCCTTTGTCACCTTACAATAAGGTGGTAGATGGCATCACCATTTTTAGGAAGCAAATGCAAAGAGGTGCAGGAGGAAGAATGACATGACAGAGAGGACCTCGAAACACCACTTTCCATCAGAAAAGGAAACTTTATCCTCATGTCAACCTTCATTCTCTTTTGACACAATGGTACCAATTAAACAGCAAATGTTAACTGATCACTATTAAGTGCCAGGCAGTGTGGTAAGAGTTACGCAGACCAGAGAAGCATGGGAGATAACTGATCAAATTCAAAAAGCAAATACTTAGTGAACGCCAACTATTTCCAAAAGAGAGTGGTAGGGGCTAAACACAGGATGAATACCTCATGCAGATCAGTATCTACCAAGAGGGAAAGAAACACACAGAGTGAAGCCCTGTAAGTCAGAGACGCCATCTTCTTTGTGCACTATCCTCTCATCTTCTCCTCACCTCCTAGAACATTGCATGGTCCAGAAAAACTAGCTGCCAATAGTTACTGAATTAATTAAAAAGATAAGTATAAATATAGACATTTATGAATTACAATGAAAATAAAATGGTATAATTTTAAATTAATAAAACTTAAGAATACCAAAGATAGGGTATGTTAATGTAGAAGCAGAGTTTTTAGAGAAAACTTGGAAGTGTAGTTCATTGGCAAAAGTGAGCCTTGAAGTAGAGAAGATAAACCACAGAGAAAAAGAAGGAACCAGGAGATTTATTAGCAAGAGCAATACTGGATTGAGATTTGAAAAGGTGGATTAATTTAAGAGGAAGACTATGCTACTGGTGTGACTATCCAGATTGCAGCGTGGTACTGAGCATGAGAATTGCAGAGAGGGTTCATTGCATGAAGGCCGTGGAGTGTGAGCAGAGCAGTTACTTCTGTAGGAAGATGACGAAGTGAAATGTGCAAACATAAAGCATCTGTGCGGACTTGATTCGGTCTGGGTGTCCCCTGACTGCCCAAGGTGACTGGCAGCTTATCCCCAGGGTAGCAATATGGAAAGGTGCTGGGAAACCTTTCAGAGGTGAGGCCTCGCGGCGGGGTTTTAGGTCATCGGGTGTAAGGAAGTCCTTTCCTTGGTAGCTTTTGTATGAGCCCTGGAGTTCTCCTGAGAGGATGTTATAAAGAGAGCAAGGCTCCCCCTCTCTTCTTCCTGGCTCGAGAAGTGACCACTTGCCCAACACGTTTCTGTTGTTGCCATGCACCACCCACCATCTGCCATGGGGCCTTGGCCAGGACTGAGCGAATGTCCGCACCATGACCTCGAGTCTCCAAAAGCTGTGAGTGAAATTGTCCCTTTTACCTACAAGTAGCCTGCATCAAGCATTTCTCTGTAGTTGAAAAGCTGGCTAGCACAGGTGTCATTTGACGGAGGGTGTATAGCAAGCCTAGATGGGTGAGGGTGAGAATAGGGAGCTGGTATTACTGAGCGTGCTGCAACTTTCTCCACTCGTGCAAAGTACCATCACGGTGAGCAGGGGAAGAAAAGTGGAGCTCGTTAGAACTATTTAGCTCAGCGGCATAAGCACCTGCCTGGCAAGTGTGAGGATATGAGTTCGATCCCTGGTACCGCAAAAAAAAAAAAAAAAAAACAACCAAACAAAAAACTATCTTTCTAAAGATAGCTATTTCTCAGAACTATCTTCTGTCCCGAGGTACCAGTATCCATAGATTTAAATCTCCAGTTACTTCTTTATCCCGGGCTCTGTTCTTCAGGACGAAGCTGGTCAATTTCCTAGGCAAAACCACTTTATTGAAAATGTCCACTACTTGTCAGTTTCCTTCCTATACAATGAATGGGTGAAGCCACTCACTTGTCTCCAGAACAAAATACAGCACTACTGTCCTAACCCTAGTGTTAGTCTGGTTTCAAGACCCTGAGAAGGTGGGGCAGAGGGCTATGAGTTATGGGATAAAAGGAAGATCTAGTACCTGGACTTTGTGGAAAGAAATATGTGGATTGCCAAAAACTCCCCCTTTTCATTGTTAAGCATGATTTGCATGGGTGTAGAGTGCTCGAATCTGGTTTCTTGTTCCTTTTCAGGCATGGTTTGAAAACCCCTACACAGGATTAAATGGAAAGGAAGCTCATATGATGCTAGTATTTCATTGCTGGTAGAAAATGTAAATCTGCGGTGAGAAGACTGAGAGAAAAGAAATTTTGATTGAGGATTATTTCCCCACCTACTGGTGACTAGAAGAAAGTGCAAGGTCGATGCCGGAAAATAAAATTGATTATTGTGGGCCTTGTTAGGCATCTTCTAATTATCTCATTTCATCATTATAACAACTCTGAAAGTGATATTTTATACCATTGGGGGAGTAATAATAAGAATATAACAATTGTGTCCTGACAGGGAACATAAAGTTATTTTAAAATATATATTAATGCTGCAACTGTGCAAGGGCTGCTTACGGCGATGGCACTGCAAGCATGAACGGGATTTGCAGATCTCACCTTCTAGGAGTTCAGGGCCAACACAAACTTGGTTTAATTCAATGCAATTAGCCCTGAATTGATATGTCTATAAAGTAAAACATGAGCACAAATTGGTGAGGCTATGAGTTTTCAAAAATTAGAAAAATTGTTTGTTTTACAAACCTGTAAGAACATTAAAAATTGCAGTCTTCTGTGTTGTAGGATAGCAATGCTCATTAAAAGACAAGAAAGAAGAGCTGATGAAATTAAACTGTATGGGTCACAAAAGATTAAAAATGCAGGCAGAGAGAGGAGTCCTGTCTGATAAAGCAAAAAAGGTCTTTTTCGAGGAATGAAAATAAATATAAAGAGTAGAGCCACCCAAACTGGATGGGAAGTCAACCAGGAAATCATGTTAGCAATCCCAGGTTACTTGCAAGGCTAAGAAGTAACACAGTAGAGGGATGGATTTTCCGGGAACTGATAGTCTCATAGTTGTTCTAGAAAACACCATTTTAGGAAGAGTAAAGATGAGTCCCTTTAGAAGAAACGGCTCTTCCCTTTTCACAGGCAGCGCCCACAGTCCTCAAACCCAGAATGTGCCTCATCAGGCTCATTTCAAACTAGTTCCTCCCCGGGAAATAATTCCAGCGTTTTGCACTGACGCACTTTAAGCAAGAAAAAGCATTCCTGGAAATCCCCATTCCTTTAGCGGCCTTCCTCTTCAACCAATAGGAACAGAAAGTGGAACCGCGTCATTCGTATCTGGCAGATTTGTCTTCTAGGAAGGTCTGGTCTAGCTCAGGCCTTAAGGAGTGTACACCGAGCCAGGCAATTCTCAGGTGCCGAGAGGAGGAGCTGACAGCCAAGCTTTGTGGAAAGAAATAAAATACGCCGGGTGGAGAGCCAAGGAAGCACATTTTGTAGTTGTGAAGCAGAGTGGAGAGCGAAGATCTGTGTGTTTAGAGTCAGCTGGAGGAGGGAAGGGTATCTGATATTTTCTGTAAGTCCGTGGGAAGTCCCTGGTCAGTTTTAGAGGAGAAGGTAGTGGCTAGGATGCTGGATTCCCCTGCCTGTGATGCACTACTTAAGCGCCATGGAAACTGGGAGAAGGGCCAGCATCACACCTGCTGATTGTCAGAGGACAAGTGGAGGGAAAGTCATTCGTTTGCTTTATCAAAGCAGCACCTCCAGGGAGAGCATCCTGATTAATCTAGATTTAGATTTTTATCGACTTCTGGGTCTTCGGTGCCTATCTGTGGCAGTTGCCAGCACTTCATAAATATTTGCAATTTAATAAGTGAGTAGCGTGCTAAGAACTAATAATTTTAAGAAATCTGAGAAAGCAACTTTTATGAAGCAAATCCAGTTCTAGCTAAATCCAAAGTCCAGTAATTAAGAGTACTGATTTATATGGAATTAGAAATACTAGTTTATCTGAAATCATCAGGATATCTGAATAAAAGTCTAATGAACCTTTATTTTGTGAATTCCATGCATCTCAGTGCAACGTTTCCTCTTCCAGTGCCTTTTAACAAAAAGCAGTATTCTATCTGCTCAGAGTTACTGTGAAACTCAGGTAGTGAAACATAAATCTGCAATAGGATGCAAAGAATACGATGTTCCCGGTTATGGGATCATCATTTTGGCACCCAGTGCTTCCCTTGGTCAAGTGCTTTACTCTTTTAATCCTCTGTTTCTTCATCATTAAAGTGGAGGGGTTGAATTACATGTTTTCCCAGATTAATACTGTTTCCCAGATGTGATAAATATTGATAAACATTTTATCTTTTTGCTGTACTATTATTGGTCATTTAAGTGACTCAAAATAACTGCAGAAGGGGAAAGTAAAACCAAATCTCAATGAAAAATTTAAATTAAAACTTTTAGTTATTCGAGACAAACACAGTTCCTCAGTGGTATGATTAAACAGTAAGAATGGAGCTCAGGAGTAGAGCACTTCCCTAGCGTATGTGACGTCCTGGCTCTGATTCCCCAACGTCATACACACACAATAAAACCATGTCTGTGAGATGCAAGACGAGGCCATTATTTGTTGAAGTTATTCTTGTAGTGATTGTGTGCCACTATAATTCAGTAGTTAGTCAATGCACGATTGGTATTCTTTGCCTGTTAACATAAAATTGTAGAATGGAATCTTTGGTGTCCATAAGGGATCCTAAAACCAATTCTACTCTTGGGTAAAAGACACAATTTCTATGAATTAAATAGGAAAATCTGTAGCTTAGTTTTCATCACTGTATATTCACTAACTTTCAAATCTACTTCATAATTAATGATCATCTAGGTAGAACAAAATCACCCTGATAATTTCATATAGATATTCCACTGAAGGCCTAGCCTGTATGTGCTTCTAACACAGGGAGATTGAACCATATGAAATTGATACCTTTTTTAGTCAAAAATTAATGAATTTGGGTAATTTTATATGGTTTAACTTAATACAAAGCTGTACTAAAAACATAAGCTTGTATAAATACAACGGTCTACTATACTCTTGAGTAGAATACCCAATAGTGTACAAACACAATTTTTCTCAATCTATAACACCAACACAATTCTTTTCAAAATCCCTACAGAATCTTATAGAATTGCCAAGTTGCTTTTAAAAATTATGAAAAACCAACTGCTTAAGACTATGTTATAAAAACAAAATCAATACCTTGGTTGATTTTACCCAATGTGAGTACAAATATGAGTGATATTTGTGCGGAAATAGACATACACAAATAAGCAAAAACGTTAGACAAAGAAACATCCCATTAAAGTGTTAAAATTTCATGTATGTTAGAGTTGGATTGGAATTGGCTTAAGAAGTGAAGTAGCTTTTTAATAACCAACCTGAGAGAATAGGTTATCCAGAAGTAAATTTAACATAAGATCCGTAAAACATAATTCTATGCAGAATAAATACCTAAATGTGAGCCAGAAATTTTTAAACTCTTATAGAAAATTTAGAAAACTATATGCATAAGCTTAGGTAATGCAGCATTGTTGGTTGTTGTTGAGACAGGCTCTCACTATAGAGGTCAGGCAGGCTTGCATTCAGCACTATGCTTTAGCCTCAGCCTCACCGTCCTGAGTGCTGCGATGGTAGGTGTGCGCCAAAACGCCTGTCAGGGAAGCACATTTAGAACAGAGATGCAATATCAAAAGTAATTTTTAAAATTCATAAATTGACTTTAATGGGTGTTTTGTTTTGTTTTGTTTTGTTTTTGTACCAGGGATCAAACTCATGACCTTGTGCTTGCCAGGCAGGCACTTAATGCTGCTAAGCTAAATCCTTGGCTCCTTTTATGCATATTTTTAGAATTATGTCTAAAGACACTAAAATATAAGCCACAAATTGAGAAAAGTTGCATTTAGTATATATTATCAATAAAGGCCATTAAGATTGTAACAACTAAACTTTAAACTCCTCAAATTTCTATCTATGCTTGTCATTTTTATATTTGCGATGATGACAAGGAACCCAATGTCACTCAAGAAACTAGAGCTCACTAATGAGAAACAAGCACAGTAGGCCAACACACACGTGAAAATATTCTGAACTTTTTTAGAAACCAAGCAAAAACAGTTCAAGCAACTAGAAAGTCTTGTTTAATATCCAACAGAGAGAGAAGATGAAAAAGTCTAGCAATATCAAGTATTACCAAGAGAATTTATTAGTAGGAACAGCCATACACTGCTACTGGGGTGTGAATTCATCCACATAGCACAGCTGTCCTCGCTTCAAAATGGTGTAACAGGAAATGTGCACAAGGATGGTGAGAGGCGTAGGTTATAACAGCAAAACACAGAAAGACAGAAATAACCAGAATTCTACTGTGGGCAAGGTTCACAGAAACAGTCTCAGAGTCCTTGGTGAGACAGAATTCAGAACAAAATCCTCAAAATGGCTAATACTGTTTTATGCGGAATCACACCACAACAGCTCAGCAAGTTCCCCTGGCTGATCGCAAAAGCCAGTCGGAGGCGTCACTTCCGACGGAGTGGAGACTCCCACGCAAAGAAGCTCTCAATAACTGAGCTACACAACCCATACATTGAGTCACTCCCAGGCCAATCTTTTAGCTCTGGACTCTCCAGTCAATAAGAACATGTATGGTTATACAAGGGAATAACAGAAAGAGTCTCCTTTCAGAGTCCAAGTGTCAGGAAAGATCCCTAGTCTTAATTACTTCAGATATAAAAATCTTCTAGAAGAAAGGGATTACACAATTGACAAGTTTCCTTGGTGCTACCTCAGGAAGAATGAAAAAGATACAACAAATGGCAAAAGAAAATCTAAGAGAGCTAAGATGAGCATTTCATGATACCATTTTTTTACTACCTATTTAATTTTATGTTTAACTTTTCAACATTAAAAAATGAACACATACAAGTAGACAGTGGGACATACTAGGTGCCATTGGTAAATTCACAGAGCAGCTCATAATGCTGTTCTAACATTCACGCTTCCATTACACACAGCTTTTTAGTCAATAACAGTATATCGAAATATCAGCCATCACGTTGTGTATTATAAAGCAAACAAAGGCTGACTTATCAGACTTACCATTGGGTGGGGTGAGGGAAAGGGGGACACTGACTAATCTAGACTAGCCCTGAAGAGTTCACCGTGCCAGAAAATATGCTTATGCACTTACTCTTGACCCAACAGATACATAAGGCTCAAGGCCCTGACCTCCAGCAGGGGGCTCCTTCAATGGCTGGAGCCTCAGTATGGCGCCCCAGCAGCGTGGTTCCAACCTCTGCTCGGATCTGCCCCCTGGTTAGTAGTTTGTAGAGTCCTCTTGTTAAAGCCGGTTCCTCTCAGTTAAGGAGCCAGTGGCCCCAGCTCTGTATGGCTGGCCCAGGGCTGTACACCACCCTCACTGTCAAATCACACTATTTCAGATTCTGACTGTTGTGGGCTTCCCCTCTGCTTTCTTTTCCTTTTAGGAAGCTTCTACAATATGGTTACTGTACATTGGATCCATATGTCCAGGAAATGTTCTATAGAAGAGGGTCTTGTTGAAAATGTCTTCATAACAGTTATAGTTTAAACTCTACTCTTTTGACATTCTTACTGATGAATAGTTTTGTTCTCAGGTTCTTCACGTCTTCTGTGGAAATTGATGGAAGGTTGGCCTAATATTACACTGCTATCTAAAATTTACATTGAGAACCTCAGAAAAGAAAGAGTGTCACACTCGATGCTTGTAGGAAAGGATTTTCCACCTGAGCACAGGAAGTGGTCGTCTGAGTACAGTTGTGGTGGAAGAGGAAGGATAATCACACACGCCTTTGCATAAACCACATTCACACGCAGCCATGACATGTCGTTAAGCACTTTCCTTTTCAGCTAATGGGGCGAAGCAGAAGAGCAGGGTCAGCTGTCTCTGGCAGAGCACGCTGTCTGGAGGCACCCCACAGCTACACAAGAGGAAGTTCCACTACCATCGGAACCAACAGAAAATAGCAAGGAATATTTTTCATAAACATATATAGTCCAGAGAAACTAAAAGGGATCTTTATTGAAAACAAATTATAAGTTAATGGAAAGAGGTTTTGAATTTAGATGGAAATATAATCTACAAATTTAAGATTTAAACCAATTTTTCATCAAAATTCCTGAGTTTAAAAATTAATAAATAATGTAAAAGTCTAGAATAAATATGGTACACTGTAGTAATCCTTTTCCCATGTTGTTAATTTTCAAAAGGGCTTTGTTGTTCCATCTATGGGGGATAGATTGATAGAAACTTTTCATAAAGAAGCTACTTTCTCCAATATCTGTGCAAATAGTAATTGAAATTGTCTCAGTGTTTTTGCTTTGTGTATGTATTTTAAAGTATCTTTAGTCCCTGCATTGTGTTTTAAGTTGGTTTTTCTTATTATTTCTTTGCCCTTTTTGTGCACTCAAATTTTTTTCTTTTCCTTGAGAAATCACATGAGATTCAAAGAAGTCACATGAGATTTGATAGAAACATAGAGATAGTATTTCACAGTCTGCCTCCTTCACTGAGGAGATGAAAACCATAACATAGGACTGTTTTCTCTGGGTCCGTTCAATTCCTCCTGGGCGAAAACTTCAGTTATTTTGCTTGAGGGGATTAATACCAGGCAGCCTAAGAGATGCTGGTTAGGAGAGGAGATTGGATTTAATTGTTCTACAAATAACCTTTCAAATAGTCTCTTTAAATGTCTCCAGATTTTAAAAAATTCAATAACTACCATTTCAAATGTGTAGTGATTGTTAAAACCACTCCAGGTAAGAATTTGTACTCAGTGATACAGAAAATTGTCTATCAGTGACTAAGTGTGGGAAAAGGTATTAGAACCCTAAAATTCTGATTCTTTAAACTGTTTTATATCTATGCCAATGTCTATATCTGCATTTATAAAGTAAGAATGACTTTATTGACACTCGTGAGACTAGAGTTGGCTGACAGGAGAACCACCAGGTTTTTCTTCTCTCAAAAGTCTTAATGTGGTAGGTCTAATGTTAGTGGTCTTGAAAAATCTCAGTTCAGGAAAAATTGTATAAGAAACATTCACACGCATACAGAACATGCAGACTTTTGGAAGTTAGCCAGCCAGTCCATCTACACCTATTCTCTGCCTCCTTCCTGTTTTTTTGGCTTCACCAGCCCCCTGGGACCAGAGCCACTAAGTTTCTGTTCTCACATGGATCTTCACATCTGCTTTTTCAGTTCTTTTACATATTTTTAGTCGTCTTTACTTATTTCCACTGCGTTACATTTTATGAATTTGCCTAATAGACCTAATATAATGACGTCACGATATCTCACAGATACAGACAACAAAGGACATGAATGAATGTTCCCCCACCAAAAAAGAGCCTTAAGTGTTGAACATGGGAACCTGGTGGTATTCAGGGGAGCAGAGATGCATCAACCCTGTGAGGTTTTTACGCTGTCTTTCCTGAAGAAGGACAATTCCAAAACCAAGTTCCAGCGTGTGGCTGGAGTGCACAACTTTTGGGTTGGAATTTCCGGGGCTCAGGGCAAGCTCTGACAGGTTGGCTGTGTTCAGCTCAGAAATGGTTTTTTGTTGTTTTGTTTTGTTTTTTGGCTTTTGATGAAGCTGACAGTTTTGTTAGCCTCAAAATGTTTGGACCTGTAAGATTTCTAGGTGAATTTAACAGAATGACATTTGAGATTCTACAGCTGATTGTGGTAACTCTCGGTTGTGACCTCTCTGTCATAGCCCGAGGCTGACTCACACTGAACCTGCCCAGCAGCCTTTCTGTGCTTTCCTGCGGGCCTGGATCAGTGTCGGCACGAGAAACAAGGAGGAAGGACCCATCCTGCCCATGAGGAGCCCACGGAAAAGGGCAGGGCAGTCAACTGAGGGTGTCCGTGGCCAGGCTCCTAGGCGTTTCTTTAGAAGAAGTGGGAGCTTTAACCAGTGTTTTGGTGTCTCTGAGAGGAAATGGTACACACATTCTCCTCTGGAGCACAGCGTAGCAGTTTCCTCCTGGCACTTCACGCAGACGTTAGGCTCCTGAGTGTGGATTCCGGTTCTACCGCTTACTAATTATGCAGCCTTAGGAAACCATGCATCCCTTCCGTGCTCTAAGTTTCTAATTGGTAAAATGGAAAAGAGCCATAATAATACTAGTTCTACTTCATGGCATCACTCGAAAGACGTAAGCACTTAAAAGAGTGCCTAGACAGTATTATCATTTTTATTTTGAATATATGAACTTTATTCTTTAGGAAGTTCAATCTAAGCTTACAAACCATTGAATCAGACCAAGAAGTTGTCGAACAATTTGTTCTATTTGTATTGATGTAAAAGGAAAACATGCCACAACTACCTCTTGAATACGGAAAGAGTAGATTTTGGTTGGTTAGGTGTGGTTTTTTGAGACAGTCTCACTATATAGTCCAGACAAACTTGAACTCACTGTGCAGTCCAGGCTGGCTTTGAGCTTGTGACCCTCCTGCCGGAGCCACCTCAGTAATAGAATTACAAGTATTGGCCCAACCCCAGGCTGAAAGGACCAATTTTGACATACAGATCATGCAACAATTAATTAGGAAATATGATAACAGCATAGAAATTCCCAAGATCTACTTTATGTCAGAAACTCATCTCTGACTAGAAAGTGGTCAAACAATTCTAACTGAATATTATACAGATATTACTGAGGTCTAAGACTTTCGATTTAGAGCACCTCTCAGAATGTAGAAATGTGTGAAACTGGACTTTGTCAACTAATTGGTTAATATGCGGTCAGTCTGTTTTCTGAAATAGATATGACAGTGTCTATGCATTTGAAATGTATTCAATCCCACTTGCAGAGAAATAATTGCAGCACATAAGATAGTATGTGTTTAATTAGTATATCTGTGTATAATAAATCATATATTCCAATGGTTCTCATTTTGGTTTCAAGATACATTTGCACTCATAAAAATCACTGATGCTTTCATAAACTACCTCATGTGGACCATATGTCAGTACTTTTCATATTAGAAATTAAGAATTCAAACAACACAAGACCATACAAGCACATATTTTATTATAACTGTCAGAACAATGACTGTCATGCGTCACATAGTCTCCGGACAAATTCAGAGTACAATCATAAAAGTAAAAGCAAAAGTAAGACTAAGAATCCCTGACATGTGTATCTACATTGGTGAGTAGCACTGTATGTGCTTAGTGAGTCAAGGGCAAAATATTAGCCACTGTTTACACTTTTACTGCTTTTTCTAAATCTAGCTTCTTATTCTTTTTGGCCATGGATTTTTCTGTTTTGTTTTGTCACATTTTGTTTGTGCTCATGCCTTTGCATTTGTTTTTCTGAGTTACATGGGTCAGTCCTGTAGAAAGATTTAAAACCCTTCGATGAGCAAAAATCAATGCCATTTGACTTTTGTTGTCTGACAAAGTTATACAATAAGGTTTTCACAGTTTTGCTGATGTGTAGAAGACGTGGATCTTGCGTTAAATACTTGTGGTCACCACAGTACATCCTTGGGGGAAAATGGATGGGAAAGGAAGACCACCATTTTTGACACAGCTTCCAGTGGTACCTAAGAGGGAACATCAGTGATTGACAGCATCAAACAGCAGAGGAATTCTTAGTACGGCAAGCTTTCCTGCTGGGTGATTGGTTTTTCACTAAAGACTTCCAGGCCGAGTGGTTGCCTCCCCCAGAAGCTTCAGCTCAGTACTGTTAGCGGGTGCAGGGGAAGACGTGAAAGAAGCTGATTCCAAAGCACGTTGTTCTCAGAGACAGATTCTGTGCCTGATTACCTTTTAGAATACAGACATTATTAGGAAGATCGCTGAACCTGCTGCTACTGGACCCACCTTCTAATGTGGTAGATAACTTCTCCTCACACCTGCATTCCCACCAGGGGACCCATCTTACTTTCCCAGGGCCTCTGCGTTCAGCCCCAGTGACACAATGGGCAGGTGGCAGGTGCATCGTCTCCCTGCAGCTCTGTGAGGGCTTTCTGGGCCAGGCCATGGTGTTCCCAGTTCTCTGTTGCTCCAGCTCGTGCTGTGGTTGCAGTTGGACCTGGACTCCCCTCCAGCACCAGCTGAATGGAGTTGGTTTATGGGGACAGAAGAGAGAATCTGTCCAGGGCACTGCTAGAGACCCTGT
Organism: Dolichotis patagonum; assembly: GCA_004027295.1. NCBI lineage: Eukaryota > Metazoa > Chordata > Mammalia > Rodentia > Caviidae > Dolichotis > Dolichotis patagonum. The sequence continues at coordinate 6,271 of PVJX010020417.1, read as the reverse complement.
CCTTACTAACTATGATCATCATCATGGCTGGTGGGAAACCTCGCAGTATCTCTTTATTTTCTCACCAGCCTGGCTCATAAATATATGATATATTTGAAGACAAAATTTCAGGGTTAAAAACTGAAAGAAGCCTGAATCTGTGTATGTTGGGTGAGAATGGGGAAGTGACAACAAGCAGAGGAGCCACTTCGTGCTTTACGCTCTGGGGACACCCTGATTCCTCCAGGAGACTAACCAGCTCCCAGGCACCTGGAGAGACACCTGGGTTCACCCCTCGCCCTGTCCTGTTTCCTTGCCAGCACTGACACATCACAGAGTGGTTTGGTAGACTGAAATAGTACAGATCTGGTTCACGCTGGTGAAGTTGATTTGGGGTTTATTGTCAATTTAATAAGCAAACTCTAAACCAGGAGACTTTGTTGCTGTATCCTGAAACTCACTGGACTTAGCAGACATAAAAAATGAAGTGTCTTCTGAATTTCTGAAAGTGGAAACACTTCAAGAGGTTTATTGTAGGGCTACCATTTCTTTTCAAACCCAGAGCATGGTCCATCCTTGGTTTAAATTCCAGCCTTGATTGTGACCTGAAGCATAAGGCAATGCTTGTTCCCTCCTCCACCTGCCGACCTCTGGTTTCTCATGCATGGGAAATGCACTTCTAGACCGAGAAGCACAGACCCTGGAAGGCACCCATGCAGTAAGTGCTGTCTACACTTCCTCAACTGAATCCCCAAATGCTGCCACCCTTCTCTCTAGCCAGGCTTGGAGGACAAACAACCTGTAGAGAAACTAGGTCTAACTGCTTCCAAAATAAGATGCTGGATACCTTCCTCTCCAGTGAATGAGAGGCGCATGGAAGACAGCATCATTTGTCTTTGGCCTGAAGAACTGAAGAAAGACCATCTATTTCTTAAAAAAGGAAAAATATCCATTAACAAAGGAAATCCTGCTTCATATATTTAATAAGAAACATTAAAAGCTGTCAAAAATATTGCAGAACTCTTCTGAGACCACAAAAGGAGATTAATTTGATGTTCCTAGAGAAGAATGTGATTTATACATTTAAATCAGTTTCTTTCAACACCTACATGAATTCTTTTTTCACATAAGGAAGCATCTATTTGGGGTTTAGTATGAGAAATCATGCAAATAAAATTTGTATAAACACAAATCCACAGCATCATAACATATAGCAAAAGACAAAGTAAAATCAAAGAAAACTAATTGGAGGCTATGTGTCTTACACACTAGGAAGACTTTTACCAAATAATCCTTAGAGCAACAGAAACCAATCTCCAGTGCCATCCCGGAAGACTTCTGCAGCATCTCCTGTTTTCTCCAATGCCTTGCTCTTTAGTGTGGCTGGTAATTATTTTGGTGATTGCCACCTCCTCGAGACGCCTTGCCGTAAGCGCTCTGTTGACCACTGTGGTCTGCATATCCCTGTCTGTATCCATAGTTCCCGTAGTCACACCCAGTATAATCATATCCACTATAGCCACTACTTTCAATCACCACCATAGGCACTATTGTAGTTTCCATTTCCTTGATCATAATAGCTATGAAATCCTTGGTGTTGGGATCCGTTGAAGCTGGAAATTGACCACATATACAAGGCTGGACCCTGACCCTCCCCAGAACAAAGAGTGCCCAGGGCAAGACATATGAAGAAGCTACTTCAGCCCAGAAAACACCGGGCCCCTAGACAACCCACGCAATGTGTTGCTAGGTAGCAGGGTTGAAGTTGACAGCTTCCTCCTAAATGTGCTAGAGTGGTTAAGCAGTTCCTTCTCTCCCATCAGGAGGGTAAGAGCTCCACCTGACCCCAGCTTTTGTCTCTTCTTTATTTTCTCATCCTCTCGCAGTCCTTCACCCCAAGAACTTCAAGAGCACTTTGGTTCCAGTTTTGGCCCTGACCTTGGCCATGACCTCTGGTCTCACCTTGTCCCCCAGCTGCAGTGCCTCTTCCTCTTTTTTGTTACTGCCGATATTCCTCTTTGGGTTGTGCAACTTTGATTTCACACCTCCCAGAACCAGTCTGATGGCATCTGTTTTCTAACAGTTTTTTGACAGGCTCTTCATCTGTGTATGTGATGAAACAAAATCCTCTCCTTTCACTTGTTTTTGTACCCAGTGGGAAGTTCAATATTTTCAGTCTCTCCAAAGGCTCCAAAATAGTCTTTAATTTGTTCTCAGAAGTACTTGGGCTCCATCCACCCACAAACACCTTTTTAGGGGGCGCTTCCCCTTTTAAAGCTGTACCCCTTTGGGGTATATCAATTTGCCATCCAGCTTGTGTTCTTTTTTTTTCTCCAAGAATAATATTTATTCGAAGATAGTAGAATATGCAGTAGGAACAGTGTGCCATAGTAAACTATGAGCCTATTCAAAGAGCTTGCAGCAAGAAGCTTTTCAAGGCAAAAATTAGGAGGATTACATAAGATACTTTGAAGCAATAAGTCTTGGCCATAGGACTAATAACAAGGGTGGCACCAGTCTGAGAATGAACAGGTGCTGGGCAGATTTCTCCGCGGGAACATTTTTGTATAGCGTTGCAATTGCAACGACATTTGGGTAAAATTTGTTCTAGTGATAGTTGTGACCAGCAACCACCCATGAGAACCCTTCCCTTAGTCACCTATTAGGTTTATTCTTTTCATAACTATTTCTATTAGAATTGATGCAAGCAACTCCATTTGACAATTTTCACACTCACTGGAAACTTTACTGTTTCCCAGGAACTTCGCTGAACCCTTTAGGTGTGTATTTTATTTAGTCATAATGAGATAAATACCATAATTATGAGGTAACTATAATTGTGACAACTTACTTTACCAATAAGAACTATCGACTTGGAGAAGATTCACAACATCTGTGAATGAATCTCCAACTGAGCTGTTGGTGGGAAGAGGCAGCACTCAAACTCAGGCCTAAGGGGCCTTCACTCGGTCCTGGACTTCCTCGACTGTGCAGGAGCTTTCTGAAATATGGTATGATGTCATTTGTTGATTGTTGGTATTGTTTCTTGCACAATTGGGGTTGTGCTCAGAAAGTCCTTTTCTTTGCCTGACTCTTCAAGAGTTTTACCTTTCTTGTCTTCCAGGAAATTCAGTGTTTATATCTAGGTCTTTAATCCAGTCTGCTTTACAGTTAGTGTAGGATGAGAAATATGAGTCTAGATTCATTCTTCTGTGTGTGGATGACCAATTTTCCCAGTTCCATTTGTTAAAGAGGCTACTTTTCTCCAACATATATCTTTGGCCCCTTTGTCAAATATTAGATGGCTACAGATGCATGGGGTTGCTTGTGAATCTGAATTCTAACCCTTTAATCAACATGTCTATTTTTTGTGCCTGTACCACTCTGTTTTTATTACTGTAGTTTTGTAGTATAACTTAATATCTGGGATTGTAATGCCTCTTATTTTGTTCCTATTGCTTACAATTTCTGGGGCTATTCTGGATCTCTTCTGATTCCATGTCAATTTTAGGAATGTTTTTCTTTTTTTCCGTGAAGAATTTTGCTGGTATTTTGATTAGAATTGTATTAAATCTAAATATCATTTTTATTAATATGGCCTTTTTGCCAATCTTTGTTCTCCCAGGATCAGGAGACATCTTTCAATTTTCTAATGTCTTCTTCAATCTCTTTTTTCAGAGCACTATAGTGTTTCATTTCCTAGGGATTTAATTTTATTGTTGTTGTAGTTGTTGTCAAAGCTACTGTGGATGGGGTTGCTTTCCTGGTTTCTTTTTGGTGGGTTCATTGTTATTATACAAGGTCATTATTATTTTTGTATGTTGACTATATCCTGCTACTTTGCTGAATTTATTAGTTCTGAGAATCTTACGGAGATTTGGGGACTTCTGTGTAATAGATCCTATCATCTGTGAATAAGAATACTTTGACTTCTTCCCTTCCTCTTTGTCTTTCTCAGGCCTGATTAATCTAGTTAAGTAATCAAGTACCACACTGAACAGAAGTGGTTGGAGTGAACACCTTTACCTTGTTTCTGATTTTAGAAGGAAAGTTTTTGGTTTTTCCCATTTAGTGTGATGTTGGCAGTGGGTTTGTCATAAATGGCTTTTATCAGTTTGAGGTAAGGTCCTTTTATATCTATTTTTATCAGGGCTTTTATCATGAATGGATGTTGGGTTTGTCAAAGATTTTTTTCTGCGTCTGAGAAGATGACTGTGTAACTTTTATCCTTGGTTCTGTGATGAATTATTGAATTTATTGATTTGTGTATGTTGAATCATCCTTGTACTCCTGGGATACAGCTGACTTGACCATTATGTATATGATCTTTTTAATGATTTGTTACATTCTGTTTCAAGCATCTCATTGAGGATTTTTGCATCAATGCTCATTAAGGAAATTGACCTATAGTTTTCTTTCTTTTTTTTTTCTTTTTGTCTAGTTTTTATATCAGAGTAATACTGGCTTCAAGGAATGAGTTGGCAGCATTCCTTCCTTTTCAGTTTCACAGAAAAATTTGAGAAGTATTGGCATTAGTTCCTTTCTAGAGCTCTTGTAAAATTCAGCAGTGAATCCTTTAGGTCCTGGCTTTTCTTGCTAAAACAGCTTTCCCGAGAATCCGCCACACCGGTCTTAGGAGACCCACCAAGAAATCAGTGACGCAGCCTCCCTGGTGAGCAGCGCAAGCTGCACACGCCAGGAGAGAAAGGCCACCGCCTCGAGAATCTGCCATGCTGGGTCTTTCAGTTCGCGTTCTTCTCGTTCTTCTCGTTTCAAAACCTTATCAACACCAGAAGCATCTTTAAAAAGCACAAATCCAAATCCTCTTGATCTTCCACTGGTTGGATCTGTTTTAATTGTGCAGTCTACCACTTCCCCAAATTGAAACAAATACTCAGTCAAAACTTGCTTGCTTATATCCCATCATAAGCCTCCAATAAACATTTTACCACGGCCGGGGTCACAGAGGTGCTAGCAGGTGGAGTGTTATATGGGGCTAGATTTAAAATGCTGGTGGAACACCTACATGAATTTTTGTATGTTGATATTGTGCTTCTAGGAGTCATTATAAAAAGTGACTACATGAAGAAGTCTAATACTGTCATAATGTGGAGGAATTTCTAAAAACAAACAGCTTCATTCTCTACTCCACTACCTAATTTTCAAAAGTTCTCTGTTTCATATTTATATTATCATTCTGTCCTGTATGGAGATAATTTACTGCAGTATCTCTAGTGGCACTAATAAGAATTATAGCTTTGGTATAAAGAACTAAATCCCAAAGATAGATGAGGGACCTAGGAGGTGGGGGGGGCAGAATGGCTTTGCAGCCCAGGATGACTCTGCTCCAGCCCCCACAAACACTACCTGATCCTCACCAAGAAGGCATGAGTTCAACTGGAATTTACTGACCACAAGGCTTTGCAGAAGTTATGTGCAAGTGAAATAACCATCTGGCATTGGACTTACTCTCTGCAGCCAATGAAAATCAGATGTAGGTCCGCATCTCTTGTCTCTGGAAGACTAAACTGTTCAGAAAACTCACAAGAAAGAGAGTTACTGTACAGAGATAAAGTGTTTCTTTTCATGATACCAACAAAACCTAATTTAAAAGAAACAAGATAGTGAAACTTCATTAAAGTGCTTAACGTAGTATGAAGCTGTTGCATTTAATACAGGATTCTGGGTAGAAACGTAAATAGTAACTTGTGAAAGTCTAAAATTAAAAATATGATCCTAAAAAATCAATAGGAATGATGAATAGCTTATAAATTTGTAAAAAAAATTTTAATTTTTAAAATAATTTTATTTAAAGAGAAAAAAACAAAACAAAACAGAAAAACAGAATAAAGGGTAGTGACAATGCAGTATTCCAAGGAAAAAAGGAAAACAACAACAACAAAAAAAAAACCTAAGAAATTATTACTTGACAAATTACATACTGACTTCTTGGAAATAGTTGTTCAAATTACAAAGTTAAAAACATATAAAGTAGACATTCAAACAGTGAGACTGTTAACAGCTCTGCTCCACGATCTGACAAAAACAGCAATATGGTCATCCATCCCACCCACTCAAATATACATGCAATTATATCAAAAGGGTAAAATTAAACACAACAAAACAGAGCAAAGCAGGTCACAAGAAAGCAATGTAAGAGACAAAAATTTCAAAACTAGACAATCGGAGATATTCACTCTCTATCATACTGACTCTTGTTTTCTTCCAAATAGTTGTCCATATTGTCACATATAGGGAATTCACATGAAACAACCTAGTATGGAATTGATCT
>PVJX010020416.1:0-33347 GCA_004027295.1 Dolichotis patagonum | reverse complement strand
CTGGTGAAAAATGGCTAGGATCCACCTAAGGTTCATCGTTTCTTTTCACTTGGAATCCCTGTCCTTCAGCAGGAAGCCACCTTGCTCTCTCACCTCCCCATCACCACAATTTTGAGGCCAGCAAGGGCTTCTTTTGAACTGGGAGACTGACTGCAGGATTCCATGACACCTTTTCTGAAAAATAAACAAGCCAGCCTTCCTTCAACCATTTGTTTGGCATTATGTGCTTGTCTTAGTTACTTTTCTTGTTGCTGAGACAAAATCCTGATACCCAAAGCTAAAGGAGGAAAGGTTTTTTTGGCTTACAGTTTGGTGAAGTTTCAGTCTATAATTGGCTGGCTCCAAGGCAGGGTGGATTAGCAGAGGGGCATTACAGAGGAAAAACAGTTCATATGGCAGAAGACATCAAAAGCAAGGGAGAGAGAGTCAGGGCAAACCTTTTCCTGTCCTTATATCGTAGGCAGGCTACCTGCACTAGGGCAGGTGTAGCACTCACACCCTTAATCCCAGCATTGGACCATGCATTAATCACTCATTCTAGATTCAGCCACCTCCAAAAAAACTCTGTGACTGCATGAGGCTTTGATGGTGCGAAGATCTGTTGACAGTAGGAGCAATACCTAGGCTTTTCACTTTTTGGCTATAGAGATTGAGTGCCTGGATCATTGAGCACTCTGAATCCAATTTTGAAGAACAAATTCTTTAGGCTGTCACCATTCTGGAACATGGTGCTCTGCAGCTTTTTTCCTCCCCACCCTAAGCAAAGCCTTTCACTTCTTCAATTTAGAGGCTGCAAAAAATGGAGTCCTGCTGCTTCTTGCGATGTCCTCAGGCCATCTGTTTTATTCTCCTGTTTCTTTTCAGCAGTCAAGATCTGCTCTACTCTGTCTTTGCAGTTCACAACTTTACTGGAGCTTTCTTTCTAGCCAAACTCACAATATTTTAAATCATTCTTCTGGGCTCTTTGTTCTTGATTCTCAACATAAATCTGGCTAAAAAACTCCCAACAGTAGCCATGCCACCACTAGCATATTAGATTGTCTTGAAATTTCTTCTGCTAGATTAATTAGTTCGCCACCCTTATTCTTAGTCTTGAGCAAAATGTAGACAAACTTTCTGCCACAGAAGTCTAACAGCCAATGCAGTCCTTCTTCCCAGCAGAAACCTCTGGAGCCTAGTTGTTACCAGCGTAATTTCTATCAGTGTTTTGGTACCAAATTCTGTTTTAGTTACTTTTTTCATTGCTGAGATAAAATACACAATGTCCAAAGTTAGGAGAAAAAAGATTTATTTGGCTCACATTTTGGAGAAGTTTAGTCCATAATTGGCTGGTTGCATGACAGCTGTGGCTTGAAGGCCATCCCAGAAGATAAACAGTTTATGTGGCAAAAGATAGCAAAAGTGAGAGAGAGAGAGAGAGAAAGAAGAGAAGAGAAGAGAGAAGAAAAGGGAGAAGAGTGGAGAGAGAGGAGGGGAGGGGGGAAGGGGAGAGGAGGGGGGGAAACGGGAGAGGAGGAGAGGAGAGGAGAGATAAGACATGCCTTGTTCTGTCCCTCACATTACTTATAGGCTACCCACCCTAGAGTGGGTGTAGCATTCACACCTTTGATTGCAGCATGAATCAAACTCTAGATTCGGCCACCCCTAAAAAGCCCTATGATCCCATGAGGGTTTGGGGAGACAGCTAGACAAAAACCGTGACAATGCTGTTTGACTTTTAAACTAAACAAAGTTCCTGTCCTCAGTTAATTCCAGTGTCAATGTTGGCTTGCTTAGGAGAAGCCCATTGCCTTGGCTAAACCTGAGAGCTGCAACAAGAACTCTGATCGAAAAGAAGCCTTGGGCTGCTGTGTTCCTATAGATAACGTGTGTTCCTATAGATAACGTGTGTTCCAGAAACTTGGGGAAACTAGGTGAATTGCTGTGACCCTCCACAGTGAAAATGGCCATGACTAGGGCAGTTGGTATGGGGGAGCTAGAGATACAGGCACCTGTAAGAGATGGAAAAACAGATTATAAAAAGTAGAGAACTTGAGGGCGTGGAACAGAAGACTTTTTTTTTAAAAAAGAGCAAACAAACCAAGTGAACTCACTGAAAGACACAGACTTGCAAAGGGAAAGCAGAACATTATCATGTTAGCTAATAAACATTGACAATGAAGAGTGTGCCAGGTGCTGACATGGGCACTTGACATATTTTCATCCATCTTTGTGACAGTCCTATGGAATAAGTTTCAATGCCAATTGTGTTTTATGGTATAAATATTGGGCATTCAGAAAGGTGAAGTCTCTTATCTATGGTCATACAGTGTTTGTAGGGGAGTGATCAGGCTAGAATTCAGGTCCACTGATCTGTGGTTGGACCCCCTGCAGAGAGACCATGACCTGGGACTTGAAGTGTGGCAGGGCATTTCAGGTGCTCTGAACCTTGACATTGAGAGGCACCGATGTTCCTCTTTATAATCAAGATGTGTGAGCAAAGAGATCCCAGAAGAGGCAGAAAGGTGAGTGTTACACCTCCCCTTCTTGACTTCTGTGATGTTGGAATGCTTAGGGTTACAAGTAATAGAGAAAAGCATTTTCCCCATAAGAAGTCCAGATGTGGATGCTTACTGATGCAAGATTAGCTACTGTATTGTATCAAGGTTGACATCCGTATTCTAGATTCTGTCATCTCATGGTTACAAGATGGATGGGTAGCCTCAGACTTTGGGTCTATTTCAAGGTAGAAAGAAAACAGGAAGAGCAACTTTGGAGTGAGCCATCCCCTTGTCCTTATCAGACTACACATGGCCATCTTCCATAGCTGCAAGAGAGGCAGGAAGGTGGCTAAGTTGGATTTTTGGCTTTTGGAACAGGCACATTGGGAACCCTCAGGGTGAGGCAAATGTAGTTTTTCCCCATATTCCACCAAACCAGCCTAAGCCCAGACCACAAAAGCCTCACCTGGGGAAGGGAGTGCTTCATTCACCCGGAAGCTGCAGGCACACCCTTGACTAGAGATGCTACAGGCACACTCTTGTCTCACCATTCTGAGTTGAACCTGGACACAGGGAGATGGGGGAGGGGTGTGCTCAGCTCTTCCTGCCATGGCGTCACTAGAGGCAGGATGAACACAGTCTCATCTGTCCTGTCTGGAAACTAAGATTGGCATCTCTCAGCTCTCAGGTGCCTGCTCTCCTGGCAGCTGCCTGCATGGCTCCTCTCCCAGGGAAGGAAGCAGATTCTGCCAGTGAAGGAGCAGAGAGGCCTAGAAGGGGGTGAGGGATTTGGAAAGGATGAGAATTTGACAGAATTGTCTAAAATATCATCTTCTTGACTTGGAAGAGACGGGAAAGAAGCAGTGTAAGAGATGGATGACAAGAGGCTCAGCGGAGGTGGGCATGAGTGTGCCTGCCTATGTTTTGATAGGAGGTATCTTTGACCAGTTGATTCTCAACTGTTCTCTCATTACTGCCTATGCGTGAGGTCTTTGTAAACATGTTTTTCTCTCTAATCATCCTCCCATAAGATTTTACTGCCACAGATAGAATTTACACTTGTTTACATATTTTATGTGTATCTGTGCTTCTACATTAAAGGAATAAGAGGTTTTTTTCTTTCCTCAGATACCCGTTTTTCCCACTTAGGGGAGAATGGAGTGCTCATTGATTATACATGCAGTGAAAACCAGGGATTTAGCTCAGCGGCATAAGCACTTTCCTGGCAAGCGCGAGGTCATGAGTTCAATTCCTGGTACAAAAAAATTACATGCATTAAACACAGCTCGGGCTCATCTGGTCTTCTCTGAGGAAGGGAAGAACTGGCCCCTCTCTCAAAGATCACCCTTCTTATGCAGGACAACTGGGGGGAGCATGTTTCTGGAGCACCTATTATGTTCTAGGCACCAAGACAGGTGCTTCAGATTCATCTGCTCATGAGGCTCATGGTGGCTCTGATGGTCAGAGCAAAGGTCCCATTTTACCAGTGAGGCCACCCAGATTCAGTGTTCCACCCCTCCTCAGAGAGCTTCACCTTGTCCTGAGGAGCAAGCTAGTACTGTTCCTGCGGTGGGCTGGGTAGATGTCAATGGGTTCAGCAGAACCAGATGGGCTGGAGTCTGCAGAGGTACTTCCCAGAGGATTCAGGATGTGAACTGGGCCCCTAGTGGAGAACCAGGCACAGACATGAACACAGAGACAGTTTGAGCAGGCGATACCACAAGAGCAAAGTCTTGGGGCCTAAAAGGGACCCTGGCTGGAGGCTGAGGCAGGGCTGGTTTAGGGAAAGCAGAAACCTTGTTTATACTACGGGCTGTGTAACATGAGGCATTGAGCTAAGGATCTGGACAAGTATACTTAGCACCACTCCCTTATGGTACAAAGGCAGCATCACAGGTTAGGACAGGAGATGGAGACATAAAAGGCAGGAATCTAGGGTTCCTAACTCAGGGCTTCTAGAAGCAGAATGATCTTTTTAGAGTATCCCTGTGGAGGAAATCTTAGAATGAAAGCAGAGTCTGTGATGGAAAAGTGATGAGATCTCATTTCCTTTTCATGCCTAATATCCTCCTGGCTTGCTCACCCTCCCCTTACAGCTCCTCAGCCAGAGCTCTTCAGGTGTGGCTGTATCAGGAAAGACGGGTTCTAGAAATAAGCGCCTTCAGCGCCCCCACTCCTCCATCTCAGTAGGTTTCTGCAGCAGCAAAGCTGCATTCCTCGCTCATACTTCTTGCTCTGCTCAGGTTATACTAAAACCCAGGCTTCTGGAGTCTTTATTCCCCCCTTCCCCCCAAAGCCTTCATTTCACCATGTGCTTCCACAGACACTGAGAACAGAGAATTGTGCACAATCTCCTAAAGTTTCTGCCAGGGTGTGTGTGACACGTGATAATTCATTGACCAAATGGAGATCATGTATCTTAGCTTAATTTTAAAGGGAGCAGGGAAATTTAATCCTACCCTATACCCAGGATATGAAGAGCAGGAAATATTTATCAGTAGTACTAAAATGGCCACAATGATGGTAATAAAGGCAAAAAATATCTTAATTTCTCAAGATCAGGTGAAATGGTTCTTTTTCTCTGTTTGTTTCTTTCTGAAGCATTTGGATTCTCTCTCAGTTAGTGATCCACATTGTCATGTTAGGTAAATACTCACTTGTCCACCCAATGGAAGCAGTCACAAGTCATAAGGACCAGGGACTATGAAGGATAGAAGTACAAACACTTATTGAGGGCCCACTCTCTATATATGCAGTGCTTGGTACACAGAGCATAATCTGAGTCCCTTGCAGTGGCAGGTCTAGTAAAAGTGAGTTGTCTTTTAATCCAGGGGCCTCCTGAGCATCCCTCTATAATAGCATTGACAGTACTGCTGCTTGTTGATTGGCTTGCTAAGTTAGCAGACAGCAGAAGTTTCTAGAAGGTGATAGCCTACAAATTAGTGACCTAGCACAAGACTCCATGCACAGCTGGGGCATGATGCTTTCTTGCCTTCAGGGAACTTTGTTTTTGATAGTGGTTCATTCATCCTGTACCCCAGCTATTCTTTTAAGTAGGGCAGATATTGTTAGCTCCATCTGACAGATGGGAAAACAGAGTCAGTGACCCAGCTCATCGCTCTGGTCTGCCTTGTGCCTCCAGGATGACATGTGTCTCTTCTTTGGCTGTGTCTGATGAACTGGACCTGCCAAATTCAGACTTTCTGTCACTCAGCCCCCAACACTATCAATCAAGTGTTCTCAAATTGGTGGAGCTTAAAAATGACAGCCATTTGAAATTGAGTAGAATTCGGTATTATTAAAATAGCATTCTAAATTTTAATCTTGTGCATTGACTTTTTAATAGCTTCTACTTTTGCTAAAAATTATGGGCCATGCTCACAGACATTCAATTTAAATACTGTCAGGCAAGACTGATTTCTTTCCCAGCACCACCAGTTGTCTTTCTTTTTTCTTTTCATTGCTTCCTTCTTCTTTTCCTTTTTAAAAACTATTTTTAGGAACCAAGTTAATTTTTTACTACCTGGAGATTTTACAGCATATGAAATCTAAGAAGGAGAGCATATGTCTGTTTACAGCCCTTTTATTCTTTGTCCTCTTCTCTCTCACCCTCTCTGCAGACTATCCATTGATGAGTGGTCAGGATTCTCTGCGGAGGCTGGATCATGGGTACTTACTCATTTTTTTCTGGGCCATCTTTTCTCATCATTGTGCCATTGTCATAATGGTGAACAATATCAGTACCTCTCTCCCATGCGCTCTTTCCATACTTAGTCTCTGGGGCTTGCAAAAGACTCCCTGGAGATACTCATGAGGGAGGCCCCTTCCTGACTGCTGTTCTTGTTACTATTTTTTCCCAGCTCTCTCCTGCACCCTTCCAGCCTGGTTATTTTCACCCTCTCATTTCTAGCCCAGTTTTCTTACCTTGAACTAAGACTGGGAGAGTGGAGATGAGGGGCAGGAATGATAACAAGAAGCAATGATATACAATAAGGAGAATGTAGCAGTGGTCCGGGAGTCAGACCTGACCTAGTCTGGGTTTCTTGTTCAGCCAATTGTAAGAGGAAATTTATATACCCTCTTTGAGCCTTGGTTTTCCAACTGTGGAATTGGCTGTGGCTCCATCTCACAGGGCTATGGTCTGGATCCAGTGACAATGTGTGTGGGGGCACAGAGCTCAGTGCCGAAGTTAACATCTACCACTCACCAGCTGTTCTTTCCTCTTTTTACCATGTGGTCCCTACACCCCAACCCAGCGGTTCTCAGTCCTAGATATACAGTAGAATCACCTAGGAGCCTTAAAGACTGCCCAAATCCCCAGGTCAATTAGATCACAATCTGGGGGTGTATGCTTGTGGAATCTTTACTTTCCAGATTCTCTCCAGGTGAATCTGATACATGCAGGAGTTGAGAACAACTCTGAGCCCCCAGGGTTACCTAAAGGCAGAATACAGTTTTCTATTGGGATCAGAGGAATCTTACTTTAGTGCTTGTGGGCAAAGATTCAGCTCTATCTTTAGCACTGGGATAGGATTTTACCTTTGCTGCCGGCCTGAGAGAATCAAGAGATGAAATGGGATGGAACTGAGATTCCCAGAGGTTGGAAACTTCTTCCCTTTTTGTTCTCTAAAATCCCTTTGGTCTAACCCTGAGCCCTCTAACATGGTGCGGTATGTGTCCACTGGGCACGTCTTCTTATTAAACACTTAAATACAGCTGGTTTGCACTGAGACATGTGGTGCCGTATGTCTATCCTGAAAGCAAGCACCAGAGACAAAGAATATCTCATTAACAGAAGTTTTAAAAGTATCAGGTATATGTTGAAATGTTATTTTTTAGATACGCTGGGTCATATAAAGTATTATTAAAATTAATCTACTGGTTTCTTTTTCACTTTTAATGCACTACTAGAAATTTAAATTGCCTATAGAGATCTCATTATTGCATTTCTGTCTGATAGCATCAGTTTAATCTCTCAACCAATGCTCTTCATATTTCACATGCCACAGTGGTTCCATTAGGTGAGCAGTTGAAGTCAAGCACCTAAGCGTCCTATTCATTTTCCCTTCCCCAAACATCTGCTGTGAGAATGCGTTGTACTCCGCAGGCAGTTGGCAAATGTGTTCTGTGCTTGTGGATAACGATGCTGATGGTAGTGATGGTTATGGCCATGAAGATGATGATGGCAATAAAGCTCCAATGAGATAGTAGGTGTTTACTTATTAAAATGTGTTAGGAAAAGACACATGCAAGGTGAAATGGATATATTTGTAGAATAAGCATGCTCAAATACATCTTAATTGTGTATTATTTTACATTTGTAAAGTTCCTGTCCATGACAGAGAAATAACTTCAATAGTTTCTATTTAAAGATGGCTCAACTTTTGGAGGCGTCCAGTGAGAACTGTAGTGAACTTTTTCTGTGAGCCAGAAGTAAATGAGTGTAGAGCAGTGAATGAGTGAGACAAAAATCTATGCCTCTTGGGCCTTCAACAGTATCTGAACATAAACATTTTCTCCAGTAAAGTGTTCGCTTGTCAGGTGAAAGAATAACCATGTTAGAGAAAAGCAAGACAAGGCAAAGAAAGAAGGCAGGGATGGGGACTAGTGTGTCACTTGTGAATCTTCCATAAAGGAATCATCAAGAAAGTACCAACTGACCAATTGTTTGAAGAAGCTGGGAAAATTTAGGAGGCTGCCTTGATCTTACTGTTTCAATATTCGGCCTATTGTGTTACTCTCAACAAACATACACACTGAGATCTACTGTGTGCTTAAGCCACTGGTGAGTTCACCGTTTAGTTGCAGAAGCATGAAATTATGCCCCACACTGACATCCTCTTTAAAATAAGTCCTCAGTTAGGCAACACTACAGCAGGTGGACCTCTCTGGAGTACCCTAAGGTAGCACAAACGCGTCTCGTCTGAACTCTTCTCCAGTGCACGATGTACTGCAGCCGTTGCCTGGGAGATTCCTCCAAGGAGTCTGGGGCCTCAAGCAAGTGCTGTGAAACTCTGGTTATCATTTTGAGCCCAAATTGAGTTGAGGCCCAGAATTGCTGCGAAATCAGCACCATGTGGTGGTTTGAATTTAGGCACAGAAGTTATTTTTGAATCACAAGCATGTATAATGACGCGGTTTGAGAGAACTGTGGGTTACCTGCCAAGTCCTTCTTGGTCTGAGCTGTGTCTTTCCCACTGTGTCCATCAGGAGAGGCCCTCCGTCGGAGCTATGCAACATGATAGGGCACAGCCTGCTCTCTACCGTCCAAACCATGCAGTTTCTGGAATTGGCTGGCAGAACTGAAACCCTCCATGATTGCGTGAGGCCACCCTGGAGCTCCAGGCAGGAAGCAGAATGAAAACATGTTTTTAAGGAGAGCTCAGTTCTGAGTTACAGCCCTTCCTCTGGCTAAGAGAATGCATTCTTAGGCCATTTCGCCTTTGAAACTAGAAAAATTGTCTTTCATTAGATGAGCACACAGGCTCATTGTTGACTGTGTCCACTGTCCATCTCCCTGTACCAGGTTGACTTTCTGGAGCTGGTCTCAGTCTGATGAAAGAGCCTGCCTTCCGTTTTTCTTCTTTTCATCCCTCCTGCTTCCTTGCTGGCATCCCATGAATGGGTGTACTGTACTCCTGGTTCCCTGTCGCTCCAGAACTTTCCTAAGTGTACCAGTGTTCCTTAGAATGCCCCGTGTCCCATGTCCAGTGCTCTGGGGAAGGAGGCAGTTGGCAGAGATTTCCATCTTACCACCCAGGGAGGCAGCTAGGGTAACAGGTGACAGATGGGGTTTCCTGGCTGAGCATGCAGGGGACACCAAATTGCCAGTGTCCCCTGAGCAGAACAGCTCACCTGGAACCAGTCACTGCTGGCAGGAAGTGGCAGCAGCTAGTGCTGCCTTAGCTCTTGACCATGCTAAGGATAGTATTGAATGGGTGACTGGTGGTTGCTGTATCTGTGGCTAATAATGACTGTGCTGAGGTCCCAAGCTCTGTACCAAATGGGGTTTCCCAAGTATTTCCTTGATGCACAGCAACTGCCTCTTATTTTTCTCCCTCTCCTCCTTTGGCTGTCTCCTGTGTACTCTTTGTGTCTCAGATTTGGGGAAAGTGCTTTCCCAGGTACTCAGCTCATCACTCTGTTTCATACTTGCCTCTGTCCTCTGTATCCCACACTGAGTTTGTCTTCCTTGACAGCAGGAACTGTGCCTTGCTCCTTATCATATTTCCAAGGACCTGAAAAGTACATCTGATGCTGTTGGTATCTGTAGACTTGAGTGGGTCCCATCTGTGTGCATGGCATCGTTTGATTAATTGTACACATCTCTTGATTATTGATTAAGTGAAAGGAAGTAGCAGTTTGGATAAACCAAATAAACAGACAACCCAGAATTTATTTACTTAAGTCTCCGCAGTGCTCCAGGGGCACATTTGAAAGAGGGAACAGGTTATCTGTCTCCTTGATCATTGCCATATTATTAAATAAAGATGAGCTCTTGAGTGGTATTTGAATATTGATAATTATAAAATACCCTCCACTGCTGCCCTCTTCAGCATCTCTTTATCCTTAGAGGTTCTACCCAGTCAAGACAGGAATGGTTGTTTATGGAAATGAGCGTATTGTTTACGGATGTTGACATGTCTCATTGACCCACTATTGCTACAGTGCCTCATACCATAAAGCACTATTGCATAAATTAAACATAAGGGTGAGCAAGCTATTGCTCATTATTAGCTACTATATTCCTCATGCTCATACCTACTGCCAATCCATGCTAGATGCGCAGAAGAATACCAAGGGGGGAGAATCAGGCCAACTCGGGGTTGAAAAGTGCTCCAGATAAGCCATACTTGATAACTGGCTTTTCTGTGGCTCAGATGTATGGCTGGCAGATACACTTGGAGGGAACTGGGGAACACTGGGTCACTGGGGTGTAGCTGAAGCCAGAGTATGTGGCTGCCACCTTTAGCTTAGGTTTCACGAGTCTATGTGTGCTCAAATGATGCTGGCTTAATGACAGCCCTAATAGCCAAAACACTTTCCTCTTAGTTACAGTTCCATGTTAAACATTTGGCTCCAGCTTTTCCCATATTGTTATTCACCTTAAGCATCTTGAGTGGAAGATACAACTTCCCATTTGGCTAATGAGGAAACTGAGCACTCTTAGGGTAAGTTGCTTTCCCAAAGTGATGCACAGTGTAAGTGGTGGACCTGAGACTCAATGAAGTTCTTCCCGACTACTTTTCCCACTGGCCTAAAAAGCCAGTCTGGGCTGTCTAGAATTTGCTGTGCACTGGATGTGCAACTTTTTACAAGTTACACCAATCTCTGGGCCTCAGCTACCTCTTTTTTGTACAGTGGTGAAACTAACTGCCTACTGGGAATGTCAGGAAGTGTGAGGAAGGTTCACAGCACAACAGTGTTAGTAAAGTAATGCGGGTTCTGGATTGTGGGGCACATTATCATTGCTTGTCTTCTATGCTGACTCATGCACTTTCTGAACTATGGCCGAGAACAATGAACTAATGCTGAACATTCTTCAAAGAAGCAAACAGTGGTTGTTTGGACTCTGGTGATCTGCACTGCTTGTGTGAGCCCTGAGCCTGCAGGGCTCCTCCAGAGGCTGCACAAGGATGAGGAAGCAGGTGGGGGTTTGGGTACAGCGCTGCTATGATGTGGACAGAGGGCATGTGTGCATGCCACAGCTTTCAGGGGGGTTGTGGCCTTGGTGCCTTTTGCTGTCTCACATCTTAAGTAATTTCTGGATTATTTTTATGTTGAACTAAGTGAGTGGGTTAAACTTCACTCATCCCTTTCATGATCTGTGCCCAATTTGCTAAGGAGGATGAGAGGAGTGGAGGGATCAGATATTAGGAGCAGAGACACAGGAAGTCATCCATGCCAAACAAGATGAGAGATTGAGGAGAATGAGGTTTACTTCTTTGTTAAGCCTGATTTGGAACAACAGAAACAACAACAAGCATAGTCATCCATCAGTTTCCAGGAACAATTGCTTTTAGGAACCCCTGAAGATAGCAAAATGTACAGCTGTTCAAGTCTTTTATATAAAATAGCATATTCTCACATAACCCGCCCAGTACTGCCATCTACTCCCATCCATGTAAACCAACTCTATGTAACTCATAATCCCTAATACAATGTAAGTGCATTGTAAATAGTTGTTATATGTATTATTTAGGAATCTACAAGGAAAATGTCTCTGTGTGTTTAGTACTAACACAGTGTATTGGAGTACTTTTGACCTGTCTTTGTTGAATCTGCAGATGTGGATCTCTTGAATTTGGAGTACTAATTGTATAGTATTAATAGAAACATGTGTCTCCACTGGGTTCTAAATATGTGTCAGGAAATATCTGAGCTCTTCAGATACATTATCTCATTTAATGTTCTAAATATCCTTATGAACTGTTTTCATGACTTTTTATAGATGAACATACTGAGAAAGTGAAGGAACTTGTCCATAGTCACTTGTCCTGATGAAGTCAGGGCTAAAATCCAGGAATAAGGACTGAAATGCTAGAGCCTTACTCTTAATAAATATTCTCTGCTACTTCTTTGCAGTGAAATTGAGGATAGAAGAATTAATTCATCCAGGACAGAAGATCCATGGTGTTCTATTTTTATCTAAGACAACAGAAGGTAGCTATCTTAGGCCATTCAAGCTGCTGCAGTAAAAATACTTTACACTGGGCATCTTAAATAGCAAACATTTATTTCACACAGTTCATCCAAGATCAAGATGTTGGCAGATTCTAAGTCTGATGAGGGCTATTTGCTTGTTCATTGATGGACAACTTTTCACTATGTTCTTACATTGCGGAAGAGTGAACAAGATCTCTGTCTCTTAAGAACACTAACTGCATTCATGAAGACTCTTCCATTATCTTCTAGAGGACCCAGCCTTCTAATATCATCATACTAGTACTTAGAATTTTAACATGTAAATGTATGTATATGTATACATATATATTGCCATTTTCTGGATACCATTTTCATCAGTTAAGGCCTTTTTCTGGTTGCAAACAAAACAAAACAAGAAACGAAAAGCAGAACAAAAACCAGTCATGACCTTCTGTCAGTCTCAGTCTCTTGTCTATTTCAGGACCATGGACAAGACCCAGGGTATCTGGAGAAATCTTTGATGGATTCCTTAACTTCAGTTTCTATTCCTTAGAACATTTTCTTAGTCCTGTTGGAAGCCACCTTGGCATTGTCTGAGTATGCACACATTGACATTAGAGTGGACGATGCTTTAAAAATTTTGCAGGCATAATCTGCATTGTGGGTAATTGACCTTTCGTTGCTTTCACCTTCTTGGGCTTATTGGGTTTGGCACTACCAATGCTTTACTTTACATATGACCTGCCTGTCTGAGATTTTGGTCCCTGAGTGTAGTTGATGCTAAAATCAAAGCAAGAAATACACACTCATCTGTTCTTCAACGTCATTACACAGTGATGATGAGGATAACCTGGGTGATATCCATGCATATTTACTGAGGGCTACAGTGAGCCAGGCACTGGAATGCTTTACACATACTGTCTTTTTTAATCCCCTTAAGAATCCAAAGAGATGTGTAGATATTATAGATGAAGAAAACGAGACACAGAAAGACAAAACGAATTGTGTAAAATGACCTAGTTACATCGTAAGCAGTAACAAGCATCCCTGCTGTGATCCTTGAGGTCATCCTGTGTGCACTCTCATAGGGTCCTCGGGTGGAAGGGAGGAGTTAAGCTTTTGGGTCATAGGTATGTTTCTCAAAACCTGTTGTACTGAATGCCTGTGTCTTGGGGTAGTGGTGACACTAGAATCCCTACATTGCAGTAGAGGAAAATGAGAATAGTCAAGTGATTTACGTATGGTCACATGGATGTACAGAAGCCAGGTTTGTCTGTCAGGGAACATCTGTTCTGTCCTCTTTGCTCAGCCACAGACAGTTTTACCTTACAGGGAAGCCTTTTTCTTGCTTCGTGGGAACATGTGGGAGATGTGGTTAGAACTTGATAGAACTTGATGCTCAGCACCCTCTTCTGCTTAGGGTCCGAGCTTGTCCAGACAATGAGGTGTTGACTGGAGAAGCCAAGGATGGCAGAAGGAGTTGTCCTTGTGATCAAGTGGAGTAGGCCCACAATAAAAAATGAGTGTGAGTGCTGAGAAGTTGATAAATGCCACCAGTCTAGATCACCTCACTGCACCTTTTGTTGCTGATCCACTGCTGTTGGAGGAAATGTTGACCACACTGTTGCCTGAATTAACCTTTAAAACAAAACAAAAAGTATTGCCAGCTTCAGTGAGCACAGGTGATCTACTTGCTGGCTGACACAAATCCCAGTTTCTGCTGTTTCCTACATTTATGTGGCCAGGCTTGACCTGAATGAAAGAACAGCAGTCTTGCTTTGGTATGGACCAGCCTCACTGACAAATGCAGAATTATCATGCCATCATCAGGTGGGGCCTCAGATCATCCTTGAGAACTCATTTATTTACAGCTGAGAAAGCCAAGGTCCGGAGCAAGAAAGAACTGGAAGTCAGTGTTGGCCCATGATTCAATGATCTTTGCACCCAAACTTTATGATCAATAACATAAAATAGTGTCAGTATTATTATGTTATCTGTCTGTAAAGCTTCCTTTTGAGATCAAGCTGCATTGATCTATATGCTTTCAAGTTTGCCAAGGTAAAATAAGCAGTAGTCTTTCTCCTCAAAGAAATTATAAAGTGAAGAGATTCCTCCTCCTCCTCATCAAACAAATCAACCTACTCTAAGCTTTTACTATGTGCCAGGCACCAAGTTACATGCAATATATATAGTTTTGGTTTTAAGTACCAGGGATTGAACTCTTGACCTTGCACTTGCCAGGCAGGCGCATTTGCTACTGAGCTAAATCCCTAGCCCTGCTTTATTTATATTGTGTCTTCATTTACAACTTATGTCAACTTATTATTAATCATGCAAAGCCCTCCACTATGAAGCCCCCAGTGGGAGATGCATTTATTCAGGCACAACAGAAACTCAGGGAAGACAGAACAATGCAGATGCTTCATGGAGATGGTGAGACTTGAGGGAGAGCCTGAGCTAAACTGAGCAGACTGAGTAGAGGAGTGAAAACAGATGAGATGGAGAGGACAGCCCAACAGGCAGGAGTCACCTGAAGCCAGACTGAAGGTGCCATTAGGAGAAAACGTGGAGAGAGGTCTGAGCAATGAGCACATGCTCCATTCTCGGCCCTGGGCCAGGATCTGAGTGGGCAACTGTAAGAATCAGTGCCTTGGCTTTCAGAAATAGGGGAGGAGACACCAAAAACATATGGTCACTATTCTGGAATGATAAGGACTAAGCAAGGGGCAACCTCAAAGGAGCATGTGGTTCCAGAGGAAAGGAGTCAATCTCAATCCTGAGCATTTACCAAAGATCTGGCTTCTTATTAAAAGCCAGAGGAAGTCAATAAAAAATTCTCAGTTGGAGAATGACTTGGGCATATCCTCTCTTTGGGGAGACACTGCTGGTACCATAGAGAACATCCTGGGGACAAGGAGCCCTTTTGAGGCAATGCAGGCAAGTACAACTAAGCCCAGAAGAGACAGCCTTAGTATCAAAGCAGAGACCAGGCAGAGACCAGCCAGCAGTCATGAGAGTCAGTGGGCAGGGTGGTAGAAGGGTGGAGTCAGCTGACAACTGGCCTTGCAGGTCCTTCTCCTTGCTAGTCTGCTTATTTTCTGCCTGTGAGCAAGGATAGGGGGACCTTGTTAGTGCCACTCTGTGGTTTGGCCACCTGCCCAGTCTGTAGTCCAAATCCCAGAGCTCCCCAAAGCCAGAGCTTGTAGCTGTCAAGGGAAAAATCACTGGATTCAAACAGCTGTCCGCCCTCTGCTGTTGAACTGGTGTTTGCATTTGCTATGCCAGCCACACCGGCTTGCTTTCCCCCATTCCCAGTGCTAAGACTGGGCTGCTATTGAAGGGCAGGCTTCCTGGAGCTCAGGCTTGCCACTGTAGCAGGGAAGGAGGGAAGGAGGCATCTGGTGCCAAGAGAAATATTAACTTGACATTTAGCAAAGGGTGAATCCATTTACTATGCTGCAACAGTGAGGCATTTGCATCCTGATTCAGCTTCTGTTTTCCTATTTTCTCCCCTCTTCAGTGGTCTGACCAGGATGCAGACTTAATGGTCATGAAGGGAGGGAACCTAGTCAGCTCAGAGTCCCCACCATCCCCACTCACAGAGCCCAGAGCTGTTCTGATTGTTCACAAGCACTTTCTCCATTTCTGCCGTTGGTACGCCCGAAGTTGCAGCCCCACCTCAGATAGCTTGGATCCTTGCATATGTATATTTTTATGAAGTTCCTTGTATTCCTTTAGTTGCCTCTGCCATGGCCTGGCTTTCCAGCTGCCAACAGAAACTGCATGTAGGCAAGAAGGAGCATGGATTGGATTCTTGATCTATCCATCAGGAATACCTTTCAAGGACTTCAGCATTTACTTGGCTTCTGCTTTATTATTGTCCAGCAGTGGCTCAGTGAGTTGGTGAAAAGAGGTGCCATTCCAGGGAGGAAGTAAAGCCCTGGGTACTGGGATATTTATATGGTGCCAGGCTGGGTACTGATACTTTAGTTACATGATATCATTTAATTGTTACCAGATGCAATGGAATGTATTTGCTTGTTCCATTTATAAATAAGGAAACTAGACAAATTTATTAATATTCCCAGCTGGGAAGTTACAGAGCCAGAGAGCCATGTCTGCCTGACTCTGAGGTCATCATGCCACTGCTGCAGGTGGCGTGGATGAGTCTGGAGATTGGGCACAATGGATGCTATGCTCTGTGGTCCCCATCCCCTCCAGTAGCCTTCAGTGGCTTATGGTGGAACAGGGGACTCTGGAGAAGGAGGAAACACTCCTTTTACTTCAGCCCTAACCCAAAATCCTCAGAGAAGATGTTTCTCCCTATCTTTTTTATCTTTCCCACACTGGATCTGGTAACTCAGCATCTCAGTATCTACCTTGGGGCCATTCAGAAATTCATGGAATCTTCTTTCCAGAAATGACACAGTAGTGAGCACATATTAATACACCAATTAGATATTATGTAGCTTTTTCTCAGTCTCTAGATTAGCACTCTGAGTTCTCCCAAGCATACTGTCTCCACACCGATATCAACTGTCCCATAGCTTATGACGTTTATGGGTGTATCCATTTATCATAAAATCATCCTCTTTGGAAAGTGATGGGCCTGATTTTGTGGTAGAAACACACCTAAAGCTCAGTCCTGTTCATCTAGACCCCACCTGTGTACCTCTCTGCATCCCTACTGGGTTCCCAAGCCGGCATGGAATAGAAAGGGCATTGCCAGTGACTTCACTCATTATAATTTTTGATGAGAACCCAGTGGTCTGCCGAAGTGAAAGAACGAATCAGTCTCTCTGACAGCTGATGGGCAAGAGTACATTGAGCCATCCATGGAGATGGCAATCCAACCCCCCCCCCTTTAAAAGGAAATAGCAGGGTATGGGACTAGAGTTAACTGGAAGATCAGCTCTGATCTTGGTTTGGCCCCCATCAATCACTAGGTCTGACTTGTTGTTTTAATTCTAACTCAGTCCTCGGAATAAACTCTTTCAAAGTGCCTCCCATTATGAAATCTTAATGCTGGTGAGGACCTTAAATATTGGTTAAGTGCAAAGGCTGCAAACTGGGGTTGTATGTCAGGATCAACTGACAGTGCTTCAGTCAAGGCTGGCTGAATTAAAATTTAGAGCCAGTATTCCATTTTTAACAGTCACTTCTTGCAGTGTTTGGGAACAATGATCTGGTTTATCTACAAGCTCTCAGGCAAATAAATTTTTTTTGTAGTAAAATTCTCCCCATGTGCCTACTCCTGAACATTTCTTGCTTCTTTCCTTCCATTGACAGTTTTTATTATGCTGCTAAGGAGCAAAAGTTCAAGGTAACCTTTCTCTGGTTCCAGTTTTTCTTCTCAATGCACAGGAGGTGGTTGGTTCTGTATGTCACTTTGGGGATACTCATAGAATAGAAGAGAGGAAACTTTCAGGTTCTGATAGACACATCTGTACCATACATCTGGTGAGCTTCTTTGTGTTCTGTGTCTCCTCATCATTTATGACAGTTATTTGGTGATAACTTAGAACACATATTTCAAGGACTGGAACACAAGAATTGCTATGTACAGTAACAATAGCCACCGCTTCCCCATGATTCCAAAGTTCTGTGCATTTGGGAGTGTCATGAGCATAAATGGGGTGTGTCACTTCCCTGCCTGCTTTTTCATAAACTCCTTTGCCCTTTCATGGTAATGGTGGGGTCATGTATTGAGGTAGGAGAACTACAGGATAAAATTGGCTTGGGTCCACAAGTTATTTCTTTGAAGGAAGCTATCTTGGAGAGCTACCAGACTCAAAAATGACTTTGCAGGGATCTGAAGTAATGACTAAGTGTTAAGACCTCTGGAATTTAAGGAACCATTTGTTACTGCAGCATAATCTTGCCTTTCCTTGCTATCCTGCAGCGGACTTTCCTGTAGATAAACCTTCTAGTTCATGGCCCTTGCAGGTTGCTTTTCTTCCAAAAACTAGAACTTCCTAGGAATCCTCTCAGGCTGCAGTAATGCTTTATGAAAGCAGAAAGAACATTTTTATTTTGAGCCACAGAAGAAAAAAAGAAATCAAAACAAACTTAAGATTTTTGTCTTTTCTCCATAAAGGAATTAAAAATAGAGGCATATGGACAGGAAAAAAAAAACCCTAACAATACTGCCTGATCTGGTGTGGATGTGTTCTTTGAAAGTATTAATTACACGCTGATGCCATTTAAAAATATTAATTCAAATGCACACAGCTTGCTAGTCTCTTCTTGTTTTGTCTGCTGGATGATTTGGGACAAAGCTGACTGAGAATTAATTGATTAATAACAAGCTGAGGCTGTGTATGTTTTCACTGTCAGTCTCCTCCGGACAAGCTTCTTGGAGCCCTGGTTTTGTCTGTAGGAGAAGTGGTTTCCTCTTTAGGGAAATTTTACTATTTAACAGAGTTATCTCATCTGACCCTTCCTGCTTTGGCAATAGCGATAGTCACTTATCTGAGAATGAATGCATGAGTGTTATTTTTGGAGCTGTGCTTAGGAGGCTTGTTTGGCATGTGTGGTATATAGAATGACAGGCAGGATGAGGTACTGCTGTTCCTAAGGATGCATTGCATATAAAAACAGTCCACCATGAGTAATGCATGTCTTTACTTCAAAGATATGTCATCCCCAGAAGTGGTTTGATTAAATATAAACATCTTGCCTAGGGAGGGAAAATATTAGGGCATTAGTGGCATAAATGTGAAATTTCCTTAGCAAGTTCCTGAGAGAGTGGAACGTAAGTCAGATACCTTTTGGTGGGGGATGCAAACTAGGGAGATGAGACACACTTGGTGGCATGGGCTGAACGCTGTGTGGAGGAGCCGCTCAGTTCAGTAGTACTGATTGCTGGAGGAAAGCAATGAAGTGGGTTTGGGTAATGAAGATTTAGGTTTCTGTAGTGTAATCTGGAAGCTTTTGCCTTGGTGTGTGAGACTGATTTCTTCTCATGAAAAACAGGATTCCAAAGTATTTTAGAACAGTGCTGGGCTTTTCCTGTGACTCTTGGCTGGAATTTTGTCACATCACATGTATGTCAAGTGATCGTTCTGCTGTCCTCAAGTGTGGTAGGGCTGGCAGGCACCAAGACAAGAGAAGCGAGGCCAAGTCCATCAGGAAATCATTATGCATCCAAGTCCAGAGTACGGGGAGGCCAGCCCAGGCTCTGTCACTTGTATGGAGAGGATCATTTGGCCAATGCAGAGCTTTGAATACCCCAGTGCTCCTCCTTCCTCCTTCTAATTTGCCTGGGTCTCAGCCTTAGCTTGGGCATCCAGAGCCCCATTCAAATTAGATTCTTGAAAGATTGTTCCTTTCCTCATACAGACACCTACAAGAAGGCCTGGGGGTGTTACTTCCATCTTGAAGGCATCTCGTGTCCAGGTTAACCCTGGGTGTCATCTGGGTCCTTGCTGAGCTGACACCCTTCTTTCTCATGATATTTACCAGACCAGATTAAAAGCTCCTTCTTCAGGCTTCTTTGCAAGATCTCTACCATTTTAAATAGATACTGGTCAGGCTTTCCATCTCAGGAACAAAATATCCAGAAATCTAAAGGAAGAGATTTATTTTGACTCCTGTGTCAGAGGATTTAGTCCATGGTTGGTTGCCTGCAAAGCAGAAATGACTTGGCTGCATACATGGTGAAGAAAGCTACTCATGACATCACAACCAAGGAGCAGAGGGAGAAGGGAAGAACAGGAAGCAAGAATGAACCCTTCCAAGTTCACTCCCAGTGATCAGCTTCTTCTGATCAAGCCCCGCATAGCAGAGTCAGCTATGAATTCATCTATGGACTGACCCACTGATGAGTATAGCACTTTTGATCCATTCACCTTCTAAAAGGCCCATTCTGAACAGGAGACTTTGTAGAAACATTTTAGATCCAAACAGCAACAGTTCAGAATCAACATGTTGGTGAGTTTCTTGAGGCTCAAAAGAAGCCACAAGTTGCCATTTTGTGGAGTATGGATTCTGTTTCCTGGAAAATCTCTTATTTGGTAAGTGCCTGAATTGCTGGAGTGTGACAGTTTGCTTGTAGGTCAAGATGGAGCTGAATTGTCTTGCCACAGAGAGGACTGCATCAGTCAGTTTCTGCCACACTCTGCTGTAGTAACAAGCAACCCCTACAGTGTCATAATGCAAGGAAGATTTATTGATTGTTCGATACAGGTATAAGTCAGTCAAGAATGAGGATGGGGAAAAGAGTAAAGGCTCTTCATTGTAAAGCCCCAGATTCCCTTTTGGATCTTCTTTCTCATATCATTTTAGCAAGAAGCAGTGATGAACTGCTCTGGCCATGAACTTCCATCCTTAAGTGACATGTGTCATGTTGCTTGTTTTGCATTGGTTAGGAAAATTATGTGGCTGGACTTAGCCTCAACAAGAACCTCAATGGTACAAGTCTGCCAACTTTCCATAGAGGAAAGAATAGGAATATTTGTGAATATCCCAGATGACTTCTACAAGCAACAGTGCAGGTCAGGGGGCTTTCAGAGAAAGAACAAGGGACTTGGGCTCCTTGGGGATCATATTTCAATCAAGAGGGGCACATAAAGGAAGACTGGGGAGAGATCTTTGGTTGTTCCTTGGCCTAGAAGGAGCTAAGGTAAACTCGAAATCTGTTAGGGCCATTTTCCTTAAGGTGCGTGGTTAACTGGTCGTCACCATCTTTTCTGTGAGATCATCAACAATTTATGTTGTTTAACACCTGTATGGAGGAGTGTGTGTGTGTGTGTGTGTCTCAGCTGGGACTTGGATACAGGGTAACGTGGCTCAAAGAAAACCCATGTTCAAGGTGCAAATCATTTGGGGATGAATCAGAAACTTTTCGCTAAGGCCCAGACATTGTTTAAGCCACAGACAGCTGACATCCAGGTTGATGCACCTGTTATTTTTCCTGCTAAGTCATAAATTCCTCAAGGCCAAAGACTTATTTATATGTATGACCCACAACCTCTCCGGGGTGAAGTACATGCTTCATTGTTTAACAACTGTTTATAGGTGAATGGATGTGAGAACAAATGTGCTTCTGCCTCTTTCCCTGGGCTCCAAGCCCTGCTGTGGGTGACAGCCAGGGGACCTGGAGTGGGACAGCACTCTGCTCACAGAGCTGCTGTCTCTATTCTGCATTCTGCCTTGCCTTCCAAGCCTGTCAAGGGAATGGAGGCTCCAGGAGCTCTCAGGGTGTAATACCACGCCCTCCTCCTCTGCCCTCACCTGTCTTATGGCAGGGACTGGCTCCATCAGAATGCCAAGGGCCCAAGCAGTGTAGAGAGCCCAAACCCTGAGCTGGTGGGAAGGTGGGGGATGGCAGGTGGGAGGGCATTAACTCCAGGAAGAGCCTGGGACTCACAGTCAGGATACTGGCCTCAGGATCCGTGCCTTCACTTCCCGTTCATTCATTCATTTGTCCATGCCCTTCTTCAGCCATTCAGGTATCACTTCTGTCTACCATGGATAATGGTAAAAGAGGACACGAGGCCTGACCCAAGAGTGTCAAGTGAATGCATCGCTTCGCCTTTCACCTGCAACATTTGAGGTGCCTTTGTTTTGTGCCAGCCAGTCTACCATGAGAGAGGGAGAGAAAGAACACTGCGAAGTGACAGGCAGAGGTGCTCTAGGAGCTGACATACAGGAGCAGCAGGGGTTCATGTTGCTCCACTGAAGTGCAGTAGTTTCTATATCCATGGCTTCACTTTCTTCTCTCAATCCTCTATCTGTTCTAGAATGTGAAGCAGAAAATTCCAGAAATAAATGGCTCATGTTTTAAATAACTTTTATTGTAGTATATTATCATAATTACTCTATTTATTATTAGTTATTGCCGGTTCATCTTTGCAGGCCTAGTTTATGAATTAAACTTGAGCATAGGCATGCACAGTATGTGTAGGAAAACACATAGTGCACTATGTAGGTTCGGTGTTATCTGTGGCTTCAGGCATCCACTAGGGGCCTTGGAATCAATTCCCCACAAATACGGGGCAACCACTGCATTTCTATGCTCTGGGCATTTGTAGAAATTGATGGTTGAGTCTTGCTTCTCAGGGAGACTAAAATCTGGGGGGAAACAAAATGTATGTACTGGGCATACAAAACACCATTGGTCACCTCTGCAAAGATCCAAAGGCCACATGATCAGCACTGTCAGGTCTCAGTGCCCTGAGCAGCACTGGATGCCACCCTATCACTGACCATCAGCTGTTTGTCTCTCCTCTGAGAAGCACAGAGGGATAGGTTGGTCCTCAGCAGTACCCCCCTACCATTTCTGGCAGTATGTGGGTAGTGGGGCTGAGCTGATGGAAGGGGTGTATCCCATTGTCTTTCTTCTTGCCCTCTGAGGCCAGCAATAGTAATTGTCATTGTTGTTATCATAGCATCATACCATCATCGTTATCATCATCATCACAACAAATAGCACTT
The DNA here is from genome assembly GCA_004027295.1 of Dolichotis patagonum. Taxonomy (NCBI): domain Eukaryota; kingdom Metazoa; phylum Chordata; class Mammalia; order Rodentia; family Caviidae; genus Dolichotis; species Dolichotis patagonum. The sequence goes on along the minus strand of PVJX010020416.1, from coordinate 10,785 downwards.
GGGGTGGGCCTTCCCCAGGTGTTTTGCCTTCACTGAAGCAGATGGTCACAGTGTCCCTCTCCATGTGCCCATGGCAATCCTGTGGTAACCTGAAGACAGACCCTGTGCAGTGCACAGTCCACACTGAGGTTTTCCTGCAGCTCCCACCCTGGGTGCTTTCTGTCTCTGTGAAGTGAGAGGCAGGTGGGAAGTGTCAGGAGTCACCCCCGTCCCTCCTTTTGTGATGGTGGGAGGATGTGGGACACCCCTCAGTGATCTCCACCACCATTTTTTAAAGGGAACAAAACAAAAGAATAAAACAGAACAAAACAGTGAAAAAAATGTTGGATTTCAAAAACAAGACAGAAGGAAATCCTCCATTGTTGCTTTATTACATATTGTTGTCCTCTAAATGGATGCTCAGACTGTCAGTTTTAGGCCTGCAAAGTCAATCAGACAATACAAGCATATAGTTGCATATACTTCAGTTGCTATCATCTCAGCCTGTGCTTCTCTGATTCAGCTGGTTGTTTATGGGGTGGTTGGGTCTTCTTGTCTCCTGGTCACACCAGCTGGCTCATGGGAAGGCATGGGTTAGCTTCTTGGTTCTCCTCCTGGCCCATGATTGCTTGTGGCTCCTGGGAGGGCACAATTTTATGCCATATTTTGAAAGGCAGGTGGCAGGATTGATCCCCAGTGGCACACAAGAGGAGTAACCTAATCTTTACCATATGATTCCTCCCTTCCTGCTTGCCTGGCCCTGCTCCCTTATTCCTTGAGGTGCTTCCCTGGGTCATCTTCCAGATAAGTGTCTTGTGCCCAGCTCTTTACCTTTGGTCATGTCTGATTTCAGAGGGAACTAAGCTAGAGATTAGTATTATCCTCATTTTACACAAGTAGTTAAAAAAAGTCAGTTGGAGAGGTGGCACAGCCAGTAAATAGGGTATCCAGTACTGATCCAAGCCTGAGCCCCCACCTGATGATTTTGCACCCCACCTCTCCTGCTAACTCCATTTTTTTTTTTCTGTACTGGGGATCAAACTCTTGACCTTGCACTTTCCAGGCAGGCACTTATGCTGCTGAGCTAAATCCCCGGCCCTCCGATTTTTTTTTTGTACCAGGAATTGACCTTAGAACCTTACTCTCACTAGGCAGGTACTGTGCTACTGAGCTATGTCTGTGGTCCCTGACTGTGATTTTTCATGCAAGTACTGCGGGCTCTTTGGGGTACTGCAAGTCCTGGGGCTGTGATAGCTGACCTGAATTGTTCACATGTCCCCAGCTTGATACCACTGGAGACAGTCCAAGAGGAATCTCTTCTTCCTTCTTTGCTATCAAGTAGCCTCAAACCCATCCCCCCTCCCACTTAGTATGTGTTGACAAGACAGTAAAAGTGTTCCCAAATTGAAGACACAGTGAAATAACACTTGAATTCTCCTGGGAACAATTCTTCTATGATGGATAAATATGTTAATTACTCAGAATTTAACCTCCAGCTGCTGCCTTTGCTGAGCTCTCTCCTCCCAGCCTGGACTTGAGGCTGGCACGCGGGACTCTCGGGGAGCTCACTCTGGCCTCAGTTCTCAGCCAAGGGTGTCAGGGAGCATACAGCCAGCCAGCACGGGGACCCAGTGAGTGCACAGGCAGGGCACATGAGCTGCTCTGTAGCTTGCCTCCAAAGCTCAGCTCGACTCTTCATATCACTCACAGTGCTTCGCTTTTTCTATCTGCCAGATGGGTCTTTCTGAGAACTAACTATAAAGTCTGTGAAGAACTTCAGGACTTAGCAGCGTCCTGCTGTATAAGAATGTATTTGCTGTTCCTATGACTCCGTGCCCGGTGCAGTTCCCCTCTACAGGGTTTCCAAGTTTGCTTTTTATTTTTTTTCTCTTCATGTCCTCACCACCTTGCTTCCTATTCTCTTAGATAATTTTGCAAGTCAATTTTTCCTGGTCCTGAGTCCAGCTCTCCCAAGGCAGAACTGAATCCCTTCCATACAGCCTTCTAGGATGTGAGAATGGGCTGCTCATTCTCTCATTTCCTTGGCTGATGTCTAAAGATGCCAACTAGGTGCCAGGTCTTGTGCCACAATCTGGGGCTGCAGCTTCCTGGGAGATGTGGCCTGGTCTGTGAATAGCTCACATAGGAGATGGCAGGAGGTGAACTGTGCTCCAGGACGTGGATCAGTGGATGGCAGAAAGGGCCACAAGCTCTGCTCTGGTGGACTCCCAGAGCCCTGCCCCAGTAGCAGCTGATGGGGTGTGGGCTGCAGAATCAAGCAAACATGGGTTCCAATCCTGGCTAAGAAGTTATGTGTGACTTTGAGCAACACACTAACTTCTCTGAGGTTCAATTTCCAAGTCTGTAAAATGGACATAATAGGTCTTCACTGTAATAGACTTGTCGTGGAAGTTATAGCAACACAATTTATAATACCTACATTTTAGAAGTGGTCTATATGTCCATTGATTGATGAATGGATAAAGAAAATGTGGTATTTATACACAATGGAGTAGTACTCTGACATTAAGAAGGATAAACTTGGCCATTTGCAGTCTTCTGAGAGAGAGAACAAGGCCACACCAGGAAGCAAGCCCTATCTGGGAGCCAGCATCAAGTGAGAGCCCCATCAGAATGGGGACAGCCAGACCCCTGCCCCTTGTAGTGCATAGGCTGGCAAACAGAAGTACTAGTTCCCTCCCCCTCCCCATAAGTGACCAGCTGATCCAGGCTGTGATGATAGCTATCGAAGTGAAATGCAATTGGATGCCTGTGATGCTTTGGTGTTTCACTGACCTTGTAAGTCTAGGGCCAGTGTTTGATCATCTGTTCAGAGGATAGCGGTACACAGTATGGCATCTAGGATGATCCCTTACTGAGTGTGGTAGCCATTGTAGATTCCCTATCATCTTGTTTTGAAGTCCTGTATCATTTTCATTGTTTTGTTGGGTTGCGTTTTATTCTTTTTTGTTTTGTTTGATTATGTTAAATCCAATGGCAGGAGCAGCTATTTGAAAGGCAGCAAGACATAATATGGTAGCCATTTTGGATTTACTATTAGCTTGTTTTGAAGTCCTTTATTGCATTCATGGTTTTGTTTTTATTGTTTCTACTCTATTCTGTTCTGTTTGATTTTCATTGTGTCTGAAAGTATCTGCAGCTACTTTGAGGATAGCAGAAGACATTATGGTAATCATTGTTGATTTTGTAATGTTTTGAAGTCCTATATCACTTACACTGGTGTGTTTTGATTGGTTTTATTGTTTTATTTTCCTTGCTTTTATCCTCTTTGAAATAAAAAAGGAAGGATAAGCCTGACTCATTTGTAGGAATATGGATGTACCTTGAGACGATAATGTTAAGTGAAATAAATCAGACATACAAGTTTAAATATGACATGGTTTCTCTTATATGGAAACACAAATAATAAATAAAGAGCAAAATAAAGATAAATAATAGGAAGTGGGGAGAGAACTCTTTCTAAAGGGGGAAGGGAATCAAGAGATAGGTGGAGGGTTGAGGGAAGGAAGAGAAAAGGGATGAAAAAATGAATTAAGATGCGTTCTGTATATGAACAAAATCCACACATCGAATGTAAATATTTTGTACTATAAAAATGTGCTAATAAACAAGGTGATCTGTATAAAAGTGAAAATGAGTGAAAATCCTAACCTCAGGCATATAGAAAGCACTTAAGTATCAGCCAATATGATCATGCCAGTATTGCTAATGATAACCTTTGTAATTAGCTTGCCCTTACCCCAAAATAGTACTTCCCTGATTGAACTTGTAATAATTCAGTGAGAAGTTTGATATAAGACACTTGGCACCCTCAGGGTATCATAATAATGGGTAGTATCTCTCCCAAGACTTTTGGTAACTGGCCCTTTTTCATGAGCTCCTACCTCACCCCTGGAAGCCAAGGTTGGAGGGCTGGGCTCAGAACTCCCTAAGAAGCTAATCAGACAGTTTCCAACCTTGACAAGTTGCATTCCACAGAACCCTGAACTTCAGGGCTCTCCAGGCTGGGGGCAGCTCATTGCTGATGGGACCCTAAGAATGCCAGCTAGAACTGATCGCTGCCTGCAGAGGTTTATTAATATCACCTCAATTTATCTTCCCCCTTGGGGAAATTTCACCAGCATCTGATAAAAACCAAACGCACGATGGCCTTGTGCCAACACGAGCCCTTTCACTGTCATCAGCTGTCAGAAAGCTAGCACGGCTGAGCTGCAATGAGACCGAGGAAAATACAGTGGAAAAATGAGTTGTGTATGTTCAGTATGGAATCTGGACTTCACATCTCCTACTGAGTCCCCTGGGGCCCCCAGCTGGGCTGTTTCTGATAAATTTCAGAACCTCATGTCCTTCTGAGAGTGGAAATTCTCTCCCCTCCTCATCCAGTGCCTCTCAGACCACAGCACTCCAGTGAAACCACATTATCAGTTTTAAACACATAGATGAGTCCTGTGCATCTTCCAGGATAGAATGTGACCACAGAAGAGTATGGGGGAGGGGCAGAGAAGGGCCAGCTGCAAAGGAGAGGAGAAAACACTCTCTGTGGGATGCAATAGGGTTTCAGCAAGAAGGATCCCATGTGAAGCCGCCAGGGAAGTGAGCCCCTTAGAAAACATCAGCAGAGTCAGGTGGGTACCTAGACCTTGATGGGCTGAGGAATCATCCTGCTTCCAAGGCAGAACTGTATCATCTTGAGGGAGCCTGGTAAAGGGGAGTCCGAAGTGATAGCACTGTTCCTGGAGGCTGCCTTGAAACATGTTTTATAGCAGGGTCAGGAACAGGGAGCTTTGAGACCTTTTGGCTCCCAGTCATGCTTAGCCTATTATAAAGTTTCTGAAGTCTTTATCGTACTAAGGATGATATGAACCCAGAGAGAAAAGGTACTTGCCCAAGGTCCCAGAGCAAGTCAGTGGCGGGGCTAAAACTAGAATAATAGCAGTCTTCCCTGTCCAGCAGACATTCTACTCCTGCCTTTCATTCCTATGTGGTTAAACTTTTAATCAGTTCCCTTCTACCTGCTAAGCAATGGATATTCTCCTTTGACCTTCACAACAATCTTGTGGAAAAGATGCTCCTGATGCCTTGGTTTGATACTCAGTTTCATGGGGCTGGAAGAGTTGAAGTGACTTGCTTCAAATCATAGGCCTAAGTAGTAGCTTCAGGGCTTCAACCTGGACAGCCACCTCCAGTGCCTTTCTTGCAATTGGTAGTTTGTACCAGTGCTTCTCCAAGTGGGGTGCCTGGAGGAGCAGCAGCAGCATCTGGACTTCGCCAGGGGTGCACATTGCTTTATCGTAAACTCTGGATGAACCATTTGTTTTTAGATGAGGCCTTTCAGGTGATCCTGATACGTGTCCAAGTTTGAAGGGGTCCACAGTATGCAAGCTGATACATCTTCCAGTTTGATCATGAGTCTTTTCATTCTTTATTAGCTACATGGGTAACTTTTCACACCACGGAAAATGTTCAAGGTCACTTGTGATCCCAGTTTCTGGTGGTCTTTTTTTTTAATCATGAGATTCTTCAGGAAGCCTAAGATTGGCACAGGTTCTCTGCCACCCAGTGAGGGCACTGAGCTTGAAGTCAGTAAGATTGGAGTGGTTGAACCATCTGTTGGCCAGAGGGGATTTTGAGAGTCCTGTCTGCTTTCATGCAGGCTTGGACAATTTGATCCAGTCAAGTGGAAAATTAACAAACCTGAAAGGAAGAAGGCAGGATTCGAGACACCAAATGTTCCCTGCAACCAGGGTGCTTCTAAACTTCTAAGCGTTGCATCTGTGAAACCACAGGGCATCCTGCACTGAAGATGTTTTCCTCTGGTTCAGTAGGTATTTGTCTTGCCTTAGTCAACTCAGGCACTTTGCTTAGCACTGTGAATGTGAAGATGAAGAGATGTGCTCCTTGCCCACAAGGAATCCAGCATCTTGGGTGATTCTCTGGTGATGGGATTCTCCATCAGTGAAAATGCAGTGGCTTTTGATCGATGCAGTCTATGGTGTCTGGTTAATAAAGTGTCACATAAAAATAAATACCCGATTATCCCATTGGCGAGGACTGACATCGCATACTAATGAAGGCGATACTTCTTTGGTGGTATGCAGTAGAAAAATTACAGCCCAGAGAAGGAGAGTGTGATGAAGACTTTATTATTTAATGAACCATGTCTTTGTGAACAGCTGTGGTGTTGCCCACCAGGACAATTATGCAAGTTGGATTATGTCTCCAGCAAATTGATTCTGCTTTATTTGATTAGGTTAGTTCTCCAAAGACAAATTCTTCCAAGTTAGGTGGAGGGCTAAAAAGAAAATCGCCATTCAAACTTTGCTTCCAACTTTTAATCTTTGCATTGCTTTCGCTTTCAAATCTTCAGAGGAGGCACACGATAGCTGGTACATTGTCATCAACAAGAGAACCAAGAATAATTGTGTATCTGTAATAGCTATTAGTGCCCTGTGTATAAGACTCACACTGTTTTTTCTTGATGAGTTTGCCCAACGGGATGATAAGAGACTGGCTGGAAACCATGACCATTCCTTTGTGAGCCCTCCAAACAGCAGGGATCTAGCTCACCAAGCTGTTATCTTCCTTTACACACCACCAAATGTAGGCACACAGCTGAACATCTTGAAAAAGAGTGGGCTATGTGTGAAATTCTCCCCATACCCTGCCATTTTCAGAGTACCAGACCCCATTGATCCAATAGCAGCATAGGTCATGGTGCAGCAGGAGCTTGTGAACTCTATTTAATGGGTTATCACTCTTGCTATAAAAATGAAATAGAATAGAATTATATCATAGTGCATTGCATTATACCTGTTAAAGTAAGTGCGTTACTATAGGTGTGTTTCTGTATAATGTGGCTGTATTCCAAACCATGTCATAAACTGAATTTCTTTCTGGAAGTTGTGATCAAGAATATTTGAAAAGTTTTGTTGGTTCAAGTTCTTTGTTCTTAGACAGGGGAGCAGGGAAATAGTTTTTAGTTGCCTTAGGGATGCAGGTTTTTTGACAAATGCCTGAGAGCATTTAAGGAGAGTTGGGGGTCAGCTGGAACCCAACCCTGTCTCCCAGATCAGCTGTGGACCAGAGCCAGACATGGTATTTCTAGGCTCTCTGGGCCTTACTCCATGGGTTATGGACAAGCTAAAACTTAAGTTGACACAACCACAATTGGCAATTTAAAATCTTTGAATATCTATCACGTGGAAAACCATTAGATTTCATCTCTAAGGACTTAGCACAAAGGTGCTTATTTCAATAGAGGAAGTCCTTTTTCTCTTCCCTTTCCTGCCCTCCCCTTCCCTTCCCTTCCCGCCACATCTCTGATTGGCCCTGATTCCCACAGCCAGGCAGTCTATCAGTGAAACAGATTGCCTCTGATGGAATACCTGTCTTGTAACAGGAGGGTCTCAAAAGGCTGGGAACGCACTTGTCCCCATGTGGCCTCTGAGAGCAATGAAGTCACCTGATGTATGGCTGGATTCATGAATGACCTTCTGCCTTGTTAAAACACTACACCCAGTTCACATACACTGCACTCCATAAGTACAGGTTTGACTTATCCATTTTTACCCCGACTACAAATGACACACTTTGATAGCTTCTTGTCTGGGAGATTCTGTTCTGTTCCATTCCACTCTGTTCTGTCCTGTTCCCATTTCATTTATAAAAGGATCGCGAGGGCTCATCAAATTGATTTCATGATCTGCTAATGCATTGCTACATGAAATTAAAAAAAACCATCAGATTAAATTTCCCTTTTAATCCTCAAATCCTGTGAATCCAATGTAAATCATCACTATCATATTAGGGTATAAAATTCTATATGCAGCAGGCTCCCAGATAAAGCTGTTGACCAACCATGGGTTATTAATTCATGCAGTTGCTGATTCAGCCTCTCATTTATTCCATTCATTACTTACCCACGTGTCAGGTCCCGTGTGAAGCCATCATGATATCCAGCAAGTGAAACACAGCTCCTGCCCTTAAAGCATTCCTAGTATTAGGGACAGTGTTCCTGGGGTTGTCAGGATCCCGGTAGCTGTGTGCTCCCTGTTCCCCCTGAGAGGAAAAACCCTTGAATTTCATGTTCAGCCTCCCCACAGCTCCATTTTTGGATAAAACATTTAACCCTAAATCCTGGTCCAGTAATAGAGACCATCACATCTTGCAAACAAACAAAAAAACCTCAAAAATGATCGGAGCCTAGAAAATAAAGACTGGCAATGCTGTGGAGGCCTGTCCCCTCTTGGACCCAGCTGTAAATGGCTTAAGGGGAAGAGAACTGCTTTTCTAGCTGGTACCAGGAGCCCTAATTACTCGTATATTGATTCATTTCCTCCATAGACCACTAATCCTGAAGACCGACTTACTGAGCCTAATAAATGAGATTGCTCAGTGTGGGGAGCTAATCAGATTTCTTATGTTTAGACCAGCTGTGTGCTGAGGTGCAAAGAAGCTCCTGAGTGAGCACCAGAATGGCCTTGCTTAACCACTTCCCAGCCACATGGAAGCCATCGAAGATCAGCGTAGAATCAGATGAGTTGAGTATGAGTTGGACCTGGGAAGCTGGACCTACCTTAAACTTCACTAGCAACAGGAAGCCTCCTTAAGTCCTGCCTTGCCCTGGAAGCACCACTCCATCATTGTGCCTCCTGGCATCCTTTGTCCACTTTTAGTCCTTTCTTGATACCCTCATCTCATGCCATACCCTCTTGGACCATTTGGCCAATCAGCCAGAATGTCAGGTACTGTACTTTCCCAAATCCTAGGGGCTCTGGGTGCCTGCTCATCCCCTGCTTCTGTGCAGTGCTTTTGCTTTGTCTGGGGAGCTTTGTTGTGCTTACCCTGTTCAAATCCAGCGACTACTTTGAATGCCTTTTCCCCTGGAGTCCTCTCCCTTGAGCAGTCACAACAGGCTGCCACCTAGTGGGCTGTACATGTTGGGTGGGGGCTGAATCCACTGCTGTCAATGAGGAGAGAGGCAAGTTCCTGGGTTACAACCCACGTGAGCCTCGGGAAAGCTGTGCACCCCCATATGTGTTTGATGGCTCCACCATAGTGATTCACTGAAATGAAAGCCAACCATTGTCAGAGAGGAGCATGACTAGGGGTATGAATAAGGCTCAGGTTTGTGTGAGGCAGGCAGATTCCAGACATACAGAAAGCCATGCTTAGTTGCATCTTTTATGCCAATGAGGTAAGGCCATCCCCAGTGCCTGGCCTGGTGAGGCAAGTCATAGGTACCTAGACCCCTTGGGCTGGGGAGGCTTTGCTGGATCATCTCTGGTCCAGCTGTCTCTTTGTATAGTTGGAAAGACTGAGGTCCACGTCATGTCCATGGTCACTGAGAGCTGTAACAGTCAACACATGCAGCAGTTGCTGCATGGTAGAGTTTGAGGGAAGGGGGCCTTGCCATTTGTCCTTCCTCTTGTTTCTGCTGTCTTCTCTTGGGTGTCCTTGGCTTTTCATGGAGCTGGGGAGGAAGGAGCACCCATTTCTATGGAAACCAGCACCAGCAGGCTGCTTTCTCCCTGGCTATGGCCCCTCTGATGGGGACTGCTGCTGGTTTGGCAGTTGGGACAGTCACCATATTTACCGGGCCAGAAAGCTGCAGGGACAATAGACGTCCTTTAACATCAATTTCACAAGCTCAACAAAGTGGGACCACATATGCATTATGTAATTCTTTCGCCTTCTCAAATCAGTTTCTCTTTGCCAGGCTCCCAACAGGATTTAAGAATTGCATTTTGTTTGTGTTTTTGTTTTTGTTTTTTTGAAGGTGGTAAGACTTGAGCAGACTTTGGTCTTAGGACACCAGAACTAAACTTTTGGGTGCTCAGTATCTGTGGCTGCAAAGCTCTGTTTGTCAGCCCTGCTAGAAGAAAATCTAAAACCAAAAGTTAAGAGTTGGGGGAAAGAAGAAAAGGAGGAAATTTGTTTTGTTTTCGGACTTATTTCAGTCTCCTAAATCCTCTACAAGTCCAGTGGGGGATTTAAGAATAAATATAGTTCTTGTTTGCCTGGGATTGAGGATGGGGAGTTTAGGGGTTGTGAAGGGCCTTATTAGGTCATGTCATCCATCCCTCTGCCTCCGGCCTATCTTAATCCCTCTTGTTTAGAAAACTCTGGGAAAGGTGATTTCATCAGCTCCCACAATAATTTGTTCCACGGTCTAACAATGCTTGATCTTGAAACCATCTTTCTCACGGCATGGTCACATTCCTCCTGTTACCTTTAAAATTTACCTGTCTGTGGGCCAAGGCTGGTCAGAGGCAGGAGGACTTCCTCAATGAGCACTGGATTTCAACTTGACTATTTGAATTCAAGTCCCACCATTTCCATTCATAGACCAGTGACTTGGATAGGTTATTTAATTGCTTCTAGCTCCATTTTATTAATACGGGTGAAGGTTATAGGAAATGATGTAGGTAAATGTGCCTGATACAGTACTGGGCACATAGAGAAGCTCAGAAATACCTGGTGCTCCTCTGAGTTGGCCTAAGGGGGCCATGCTGTGGGAACCTCTTGGATCAAGACCTCAGGCATTAACCGTTTAGTTGTGGGGTCATGGGGTCAGGGTGGGGTTGGAGACTGTAGCAGCAGGGACAGCTGAGGGGGAGCTTATAGGGCTTGGCCACCAGCTATTTGCCGACTGGTATGATAGGTTTACAGCCTACTTTGGCTATACTAGGGCACACTGCCTAAGTGATCAGCCCTAGTGGTTCCTTCCAAGATGCCAGAAAAAATCCTGCCTTCAACTCCCAGCTCGTTTCATATCCTTTGTCT
>PVJX010020415.1:19824-33469 GCA_004027295.1 Dolichotis patagonum | reverse complement strand
ATCAACAGAGCCAAAAACAAAAACCACATGGTTATCTCAATAGATGCAGAAAAAGCTTTTGATAAGGTCCAACACTTGTTCATGATAAAAACCCTTCAGAAACTCGGAATACACGGTGTCTACCTCATCCTTATAATGGCCATCTATAACAAACCAACAGACAATATTACACTAAGTGAACAAAAAGTGAAAGCTTTCACTTTAAAATCAGGAACAAGACAAGGATGTCCACTATCACCACTCCTATTCAATATAGTTCTGGAAACACTAACCAGGGCAATCAGACAAGAGAAGGAAATAAAAGGAATAAAGATAGGAAAGGAAGAAGGTAAATTATCACTATTTGCAGATGACATGATACTCTATATAGAAGACCCAAAAAACTCCATTAAAAGACTACTAGAGGTAATAAACAAATTCAGCAGTGTAGCTGGATACAAAGTCAATGCTCAAAAATCAATAGCATTCCTGTACACAAACAAGAACCTCACCAAGAGAGAAATTATGGAAATATCGCCCTTCACAATAACATCTAAAAAAATGAAGTACTTAGGAATCAACCTAACTAAAAATGTAAAAGACCTATTTGCTGAAAATTATACTATGCTAAAAAAGGAGATTGACGAGGTAATTAGAAAATGGAAAGATGTTCCATGCTCTTGGCTAGGAAGAACCAACACTGTGAAAATGGCCATACTCCCAAAATTATTATAGAGATTTAATGCAATCAAATCAAAATACCATTGACATACCTCACAGATCTAGAGAAAACACTCCTAAAATTCATTTGGAATCAGAAGAAACATAGAATAGCAAAGGCAATTCTGGGCAATAAAGGTAAGGCAAGAGGCATCTCAATTCCTGACTTGAAACTGTACTACAAAGCCAGTGATAAAATCAACATGGTACTGGCAAAGAAATAGACCTGAGGATCAATGGAACAGATTAGAAGATACAAATATAGGTACAAAGACACTCAGCCACCTGATATTTGACAAAGGGGCTAAACATGTTCATTGGAGGAAGGATAGCATCTTTAATAAATGGCTTTGGAAAAATTGGCTCTCCACAAGCAGAAGACTGAAATTAGATCTATGCCTATCACCATGCACAAAACTAAAGTCTAAATTGATCAAAGACCTAAACATTAAAACAGAAACACTAAATCTACTAGAACATAAGGTAGGTAGAAATCTTGGAGACATAGGGGTAGGCAGAGAATTCATGAACAAAACACAAACTGCACAGGGAACACTTTAGAGAATCAACAACTGGGATCTCATATTATTGAAAAGTTTCTGCACTTCAAAAGAAATCACCATCAGAGTGAAAAGAAAACCCACAGAGTGGGAAAGAATTTTAACCAGCAACCCCTCAGACAAAGGACTTATATCAAGAACATATAAAGAATTGAAAAACACCAACCTCCCTAAATTCAAAGACCCTCTCCAAAAATGGGCAGCTGAGATGAACACACAGTTCTCAGATAAAGATATACAAATGTCAAACAAATACATGAAGAAATGTTAACCATCACTGGTCATTTGAGAAATACAAATTAAAACAACATTGAGATATCATCTCACACTGGAAAGAATAGCTGCCATCAAGAAATCAACTGATAACAAATCTTGACGAGGCTGTGGGGAAAAAGGAACACTGCTCTACTGTTGGTTGGAGTGTAGACTGGTGCAACCACTATGGAAATCATTATGGAGAATTCTCAGAAGACTAGGAGTGGAAGCTCCATTCAACCCAGCTATTCCCCTCCTGGGTATTTTCCCAGAGAAACTGAAAAGTTCATATCACAGTGATATATGTGCACCCATGTTCACAGCAGCACAATTTGTAATAGCTAAATCTTGGAAACAACCAAGATGCCCATCAACTGCAGAGTGGATAAAAATGTGGTATTTTTATACAATGGAATATTACTCAGCTATAAAAAAGAATGATCTTGAGGCCTTCATAGGGAAATGAGGACAACTTGAGACTATCCTCATTAGTGAAATAAATAAGAGTCATGTTTATAAATATCACATTGTTTCTCTAGTGTAAAAAGTAATAAGAACTATAGCAGTAATAAAACCCAAAATGTGTATTTGCTATTGTAAAAAAGAGAGGAAAAGAAAGTGCTCTAAAGTATATAACTGCATGTGTGTTTAACTTTGTATGACAGATGTCCATATTACTGTTTTTGTTAGAATGTTGAGCAGAAACATTAACAGGCTCATTGTTTGAATGTGTACTTTGTATGTTTTAACTTTGTAACTTGAACAACTATTTCCAATAATGACAGTATGTAACTTATCAAGTGGCGATTTCTTAGTGTTTTTGGTTTTGTTTTTGGTTTTTGTGGTTGCTGTTGTGGTGGTGGTTGTTGTCCTTTTTCCTTTTTCTTTTTTCTTTCCCCTTCGGAATTTTGTATTGTTGCTACCATCTTTCTGTTTGGTTTGGGTTTTTTTCTTTCTCCTTCTCTTTAAATAAAAAATAAAAAAGAATATCTTCCAGATATGTGTTGAGCATAATAAAGTATATATATGCATGTAATAAACATTATGGGCACCCATTTCCTTTCAGTCATTGGTTGCCTGTGTTTTTCAGAAACTAAAAGAGTAATACACTATTCATATGCCTCTTAGAAATTAAATTTCCACACAAGGGCAAGAGATTTAGCTCAGTGGCATAAGCACCTGCCTAGCAAGTGTGAGGTCATGAGTTCGATCCCCAGCACAGAAAAATAAAATAAAATAAATAAATTTACATACAAATGAAACTAATATTAACTCCATTGGATAGATATTTTAAGCATAACAGAGTTGAAGAAAGCAAAGAGGCAAAAAACAGAAGTAATAGTAGAAAAAATATCTGTCTTTGGGCAGAAGGGTGTGGAACTTCATACCCCATTTAGTCATTACAAATGAACTACCCACTATGCAAAAGTGATTTTTCAATACCTACACAATGTAAAAACCATTCATGCTGTTTGGTTTAGCTTGCTCCTTCTAGAAAATTAACCTAGACATATCACAATGTTGTGTGTAATGGTTTATCTATAGCTATGCTCATCAAAACACTGATTATAAAATTTTAAATCTTCCAAGATAAATGTTTAAAACAAGAAAACTGATTTTTTTTTGAGACAGGATCTTGCTCTGTAGTTCAAGAGGCTGGCCTTGAACTCACTAAGTAACATAGGCCAGCGTTAAACTCAGTAAGTAACATCAGCTGGCCTTGAACTTGCAGTGATCCTCTTGTTCCTGTCTCCTGAGTCTTGGGATGACTGGCGTGTGTCACCATACTCAATCAAAAACAGAATGTTTGAGATATAATCTACAAACCATCCAATTTACCCAAATTAAAATTGAATTATTTTATTGTATTCACAATAGTGTAACTATCATAATAATCAATTTTAGAATATTTCTGTCACCCTCAAAGTACACCCTATCCATTAACTGTCATTTCTAATTCACACTTTACCTCAATCCCTATCAATCAATTACCAATTTTTAATTTGCTTTCTATCACTATGGATTTGCTTATTTTGGAAATTCTGTATAATTGATAATTTGTGGACTTGTGTATATGATTTCCTTTGCTTAGCAAAATGATTGAAGAGTACATACATAATACAGAATTCCTTTCTTTTTGTTCTCTTTATTGTCAGTTGGTAAATTTCTTGCTATATAGGTACACTACATTTTGTTTACTATTCATCAGCTGATTGATATTTGGATACTTTACCCTTTATAATATTCCGGAAAATAATGCTGTTATAAAAGTTTTTGTACAAGTTCTGTTCTTAAAAATAGTTTCAATTACGGGATTAAATACATAGCAGTAGAATTCCTGGGTCATATGCTTATTTTGCATTTCACTTACTGAGAAACTACTAAGTTTTTATTGCATAGTATCTGCACTGTATCACAAGCCCATGAGCAGCCTAAGATGGATTCTGTTTTTCATACCTTCACCAGCACTTGGTCTTTGCTTTTTGCTCACTGTCATCCTGGTAGTTGAGAAGTGGTAACTCATCATGGCTTTGATTTTTTTTCATTAATAACAAATTATTTGTGCATTTTTTGTGTGATTATTATGCATCTGAGTCTATTCTCTGGAGAAATATTTATATAGCTACTTCATCAATTTCAGTGTAAGTTATTTATGCTTTCATTATCAATTTGTAGCAGAACAATTTTTTAACAGATAGTGCTTTTCAAACCTTTTTTTCCAATTGTATATGTGGTATTACACTTTTGTATATTTTGGGATGAGGATAGAATTTAAAAATATTTGAAATAGAATTTAGAATTAGAATTTAGAAATAGACTTTAGAAAATATTTTGAAGAACTCTCATTTCCTGAATTCCTCCATTGCCTGTTTGGAGAGGTATCTACGAAATCTTTGCCTAACCACGATCACAAAGGATGACACCAGTGTTTTGTGATACGCATTGCACAGTTTCAAACTTTTGAATATAGTTCTTTCATTCATTTTGAGCTGATCTTTGTATGCAGTGTGATTAATGCATCAAAATTCATTCTTTTGCATTGCGTATATCATTGACTTAGTAACATTTGTTGGAAAGACCTGTTTATCTGTTAATTTATGTTGGCACCCTTGGTGCAAATCAGCTGACTGTAAAACGTGTTAGTATCTAGACTCTCAATTCTATACTATTGATCTATATGCCTACAGCCACAGTAACACAATATTTTTTTCATTACAGTAGCTTTCTAGTAATTTCTAAAAGTGAAAACAGTGAGTTCTATTATGTTATTCAAGATTATTTTTTGCATTCTGGATATCTCTAATTTTCATCTTACTTTAGGATTTCCTTGTGAATTTTTGGAAAAATAATGATCTTGGAATTTTGGTAGAAATATTATCGAATCTGAACATCAATTTGAGTACGGTGATATTGTCAATATTTTGCCCAATTCTGCATATAATATGCTTTTGCATTTTTATGGCTAATTTAATATATTTCAACAAAATTTTCTGTGTTAAGTGTATAAGCACTGCTCACTTTGGTAACATGTATTTTAAAAGATATATTTCTATGCATCTTTAATGGTATTTCTTTTCTCAACTTCTTTTTGGATTGTTCACTGTGTGTTGAAATAAAACTCATTACTGGATCATCGTTTTATTTCTTGAACATCATTGAATTCACTTATTAATTCCAATAATGTGAGTGTTTGCTTTATAAAATATTATGTCATCTACAGATGACATAAAGAGATACAATTTTATTGCTTTCTTTTCAGTCTGGGTACATGTGATATTATTTCACTTTATTACCGACTTTTCCTAGGTAAAGATTCCAGGACCATGTTGAACCTTAAAGGAATGTGCAGAAATCTTTGTTTTACTCCTAAATTTAGCAGAACATCTTACAGGTTTCATCACTTAGTATAATATTAGCTCTCAGTTGCATGATAAGAACATTAAACAAACCATGAAAATGAGGAAAAACCCTCAAACTGATACCGTTTCAATATCTAATGCATTTCTTTTTCATTTATTATTAATAATATGAATTATATTTACAAATTCCCAACTATTGGATGATTCACACAATTTTGGAATAAATATTCCATTCTGAATATATAATGATTCTCAATTATTTCTGAGTTCAACTCTCATTATCTGAAACTGTATTCGTGTCTCTATTTTCATGATTACAAATCTGATTTCATTTTAGTTAAATTGTTTTATCTATGCTTCATAAAATTTTATTGGGATAGTACTAGCTCCATAGGATATATTAGAGTGACTTTATTATTTATATGTGTAAAGATTGAACATCATAGAAAAGTATCCGTTCATTGAAGTAATGAAAACATTCATAGACAAATCTTTCTTAGCCCAGGATCTTTTAAGAAGTAATTGATTTTTACATTTAATAATTTTCCTACATGTTTTTATATTTTTGGATTTTGAGTATTATTTGGAGTTAATTTTGGTAGTTTATGTTTTCTTAGAAAATTATTTCTAACTTTATAATTACTTACAATTTTTATTGCTTTGAGTTTTGAGATATCTATTTTTATCCTTCACTTTGTTTTTGGTTATTGGATTTTTCTACGCTGGAATTATGTATATCTATTTGTGTGGTATTTAATTTATGTGTCTACATTTTACAATTTATGTCATGACTAAAATAAAATTAATTTTGATCTTACATGAGGTTATGAATATTTTAGGGAATACTATTTTAATATGCTTTTGTTAATCATGTCCGTATGAAAGGAACCTGATTGTCCAGTGATTAAAGCATAATCAAAACATAAATTGTCTGAAAATAATGAAGTATAATTTCAGGCAAAATATCCAAAAGCTGATAACTTTCTATTGTTCAATGTCCAATTCAGTAGATTAAACTGAGGTTTGTTAATAATTTTGTGCTTCACTATTTTTAAATTAACCAGCAGTTTTCTTTAAACTTCCATGTTTTTGAAAAGTCTTTTTGTATTTTGACTTGGGATGCATGCAATTTAACTTCTTAATTTCCTTACACATAGATATAATTCTGCCTGCTTAAGAGTTTCTTCTAAATATGTAATGACAATACTTAAAATTGTATGACATGTTTGACATATGTGTATATAGGTAGAAAAATACAAAGAATTAGCATTATATTAGTTCCTTGCATTGTTCAAAAAGGATGGAAATTATAAAACACATACCTTAGAAATTAACTTGCATGATATACAAATGAAAGTAACATTAGTTCAACTATGTAGAAATTTGAGATGATAGATATTACAGTTTCAA
The DNA here is from genome assembly GCA_004027295.1 of Dolichotis patagonum. NCBI lineage: Eukaryota > Metazoa > Chordata > Mammalia > Rodentia > Caviidae > Dolichotis > Dolichotis patagonum. The sequence goes on along the minus strand of PVJX010020415.1, from coordinate 26,685 downwards.
CTGAATCATTCAAATATCTGTGGAACTTGACAACTAAAGTCTTGATAGAAGCAACTTTCTGAATCTCAAAAAATGTTCATATAACTTGACCTTCTTTGAAAGGGGATTTATTTGCAACACTTTAATGCTGACAGCATAGGAAAGAACATAATATTCAAATATATGAATTACTACAAACCATCTGTGTTTCATTTCTCATCATATGCTCAGGATAATCTAATCTTTGTGATGGATTTATAGAGTGCCAACTCATATTAGTCATTTATAATTTTGAAATTTTGTTTAAAATATCTTGGTGGAGGGTGGACTTGAACATTACATATAAAGTTAAAAATGATATAATTGAGCCTAACTGCCATAAACTTTAATGTGTATTCCAAAAAATCTTGAAACAATGCATAGTAAGAAATGTAGACATTCATGAAAAACTATTTTTTTTTACCAGGCATTGAACTCAGGACCTGGCACTTGCATGGCAAACTCTGTGCCACTGAGCTTTAACCCTGGCCCTTGAAACTTCATTTTTGAAAATGTTTCCTAATTGTTCTCTAGAAAGACTATTAGAATGACTGTTGCTTGTTATAATTGCAGATTTCTGGAACCTTTCTCTAGAAAGACTATTAGAATGACTGTTGCTTGTTATAATTGCAGATTTCTGGAACCTATCTCATACTCAGAATTTAGAATAATAAGGATGAAGTCAAGGAATCTGCATTTTAATGAATTTACCAGCTGCTTCTCATTAATAGGACCGTTTGAGCACCATTAGGTTAGGTACCTCAGGTTTGCATGAATATAATTTCACTACTGCCCAACACTTTCCCTGGCTTGCAATTCCTAATCAATTGTCAATTGCTGAAGATATTATTCTAGAAATAAAATTATATTGAGTCAGCCATGGCATTAGACACTAGGGAGAAAAGATAATTAAGTCATAAACCTTGTCCTTAAGGAGTATATACTTGCTATGGAGCTATTAATGAAAACAGGTAATTTTAATAAAATAAGGCTTTTTATTATGAAAGAATGTACCCTGTGGGATACAGAATGGTCAAGTAGGGCTACCTCAGCCTTTCCAAGGTGGAAGTATATGACAAGTATCCAACGATGGTTGGTTACACTTTATTTCTAATGAAAAAGAAGTAGTAAACTAGAGTAAATCTTACAACAAAAGCATTCAAGGCCAAGGAAGTATTATATGCAAAAGAATAACAGAAAAAAGAACTTGTACTTGGATAAATATAAAAACAGGCTTTATTCAGATATACAATGAGAGATTGGTAAACAAAAAACTGAATGTATAGTTAAGGGAAAGGATACTGGAAATTTTTATACTAGGGGTGTCTTATAGGAGACTTTTGCAGTTATCTAAGAGAAATGGAGATCTGTGCAATCGTATAGAGAGTTGAGAGATAAACCTACACACTTCTGATGCCAAGAGCACAATTAGAAAGCAGTGGGAAAATGGCTCTATTTTGAATACATGGTATAGGGAAAATTGTATATCCACATCCTGAAGAATAAAATTGATTACTACACACTGTGTACAAAAGTAAGTTCAAAATGGATGAAATATGAAAGCTTAAAGCCTTAAACAATACAATTACACAATAAAAATCTAAGTGAAATCTTTTTAACATTGGCATAAGTCAATTTTTGAATGAGGCCAGCAACAGATAACTAAATACAGGGGAAGATAGAGTTGCTTCAAACTTTAAAGATTCGTAGCTCAAGAAGCAGCCAATACAGTGAAAGTGTAACTTCAAATGGCAGAAAATATATACAAGTCATATATTTGATAGGGTATTAGTATCTAAAATATGTAACAAAAGAAATTTCAAAACCCATTTAAAAATCAGGAAAAATATGAATATTTTTCAAAAATAAATGGAAATGAGCAACAGATGCCTGAAAATCCTTCAACTTTGCTAATAATCAGGGAAAAAACTAATCAAAAGCACAGTACGATGTCATTTCATTCGTGTTAGAATGCTTGTTATAAAAAATACAAGAGGAAACAAGTGTTGGCAAGGATGTGAAGAGAAGGAAAACCCTGTGTGTTGTTGGTGAGAATGCAGAGACCAATGTAGCTATTAAGGAAAAACAGAGCCACAATTCCTGAAAATATTAAAAATATCTTATGATCTGGCAATAATACTTCTGGATAAATATCCCAAGGAAACAAAATCAGCATTTCAAAGATATATCTGCAGTCTTTTGATAGGTTGTTTTCAAATGACTGATATAAAATACCACACACAATTTAAAAGAAAAGAGGCTTATTTTGCCTCATGGTTCCAGAGATTTCAGTCTATGGGCAGGTGTTCCAAGGGAGACACAGCAAGGTAAAGAGTATCATGGAAGAAAAGACAATTAGCGAGCTGGGGAAAAGAATAATTACTCAGTTGTGGAAGCAAAGAAGGGAGAAAGAACAAAAAAGTGGACCAGAGACTAGATATGAGCCCTAAAATTATGTTCCCATGCTTTATGCCCTACAACTAGAATGTATCTCCTCAAAGCCCATTTACCTAAGAATTGATCATAGACAAACCATGACTTGAGGTTAATGCACCGACAATCCACTCACCACCTCCTTCAGTCTTTTAAACTGAGTCAAATTATTAAGATTAACTTATAGAACCCCTACGTTAATTTCAGCATTAATCATGATAGCCATGATATGGGAACAATGGAAATGTTCGCTGACAGAGAAGTGCAAAACGCAGTGATATGCACACGCACAAACACACATACTCACACAAAATCAAATCACACTCAACCTTAAAAAGTAGTAAATTCTGTCATTTGTGATAACCTAAAGTGCATTATGCTAAAAGACTGAAATCAGGCAAAAAAATTCTGCATGATCCTATAACGTGGAATATAAAAATTCAAATTTATAAAAATAGGCAATAGGATACTTATTACGAGGACTTGATAATAAATGGTAATAGGAAAATTTTGACCAAGGTTACAAGGTCCACTTATGCAAGGTAAATAATTTTTGGAAATAGGTTATACAAGTGGGTGACTGTAGTAAATGATACTGTATAGTCCAAATTTGGTTAGAAAGTAAATCAAAGTTTCATTATCATAGAAAAATACAGTAAAAATATGAAATGTTGGATATGTTACACATTTCAACCTTCCAGGCTCCTATTTTTGTAAGAGTCATCTTTTCTTTTTTGTGAAAGGCAGCAAACAATGCAGCTTAGTTATTGATTTTATTTTACCACTTCACTCTGGTAGAAGTTATGATATTCAAAACTTCTTTTCATTTTGTGCGTTATTATCCATTTCAGTCCCAATTGGATACTTTTTCTGTAAATCAAATTATCTGAATAACTTTGTGGGTCTTCTCTGAATTTTATTGGGGCACATTCTAAAACACAACATCTGTCATATTAAAGCACTTTGCTACTTTTTTTCGGAAGTTTCCAGAGTCACAGTTTTAAATATTTAAAGGATCATGTTTGACCCCTTTATCAAAGATAAGGTGGTTGAGTGAGTTTGTGCTTGTGGTTGTATCTTCCAATCTATTCCACTGATCTTCAGGTCTGTTTTTACTCCAGTACTATGTTGATTTTATTACTGTAGCTTTGTAGTATAATTTCAAGTCAGGGATTGTGATGCCTCCTGCCTTGTCTTTGTTGCTTAGAATTGCCTTTGCTATTCTAGGTCTCTTCTGGTTCCAGATGAATTTTAGGAATGATTTCTCTTTGAAGAAAACAAAACATTATGACAGCTATTGCTGATTTAATATCGTCCTTCTTAGAAGTCCTACCATGCTTCTATTCTTCTGCTACCATTGGTTCTGTCTATCACATTGTGTCTTATTGGGATTTGAATATGTGTGATAGTATAAACCAAATTTTTTTTTATCAAAAATGAGATATTATAGTACCCATTGATCATTCTCTGTTGTTTGGTTCAGAATGCCCTGTAATTCTTTCACTCCTTGAATGGTTTTATACTATTTTGTTATGTTTGATATTATTGTATTTGAAACTATGCTCAAGTATAGCAGAGAAAGAGATATTGTGATAGCTACTGTCAATGTCCAGTTGTCTTAAAGTAAAGTACTGCGTTGCCTATGTTGTCTTGCTCTGATCTGCTCTGTTCTTCCCTCTTTTGTTTTATTCTCTTTAAAATAAAAAAAATTTTAAAAAATATTTAAAGGATCTTTTGTCAGTCTGATTCAGTATAGATCTTTGAACCATATTTCCTCGACAAGGAGCTGAATTTGATCATTTTTTGGAAGTTATTTCTTATTTTTCACTTTAGGTTGTTAATATGGAGAATTTTCAAAACTATCAAATCCTTCATGTTCAAGAGTACTTCTTTTATTTGATCTCTTCTAGAAGTTTACTGTTTAAGCAGCAAGAAGAAACCAGAGTCTTTGTAGGAAATCTTCTTAACTAGATCACTCCTGCTCATAAGCTACATTTTTTTTTTTTACTTTCCACACAATTGTGGGTCACAGTTTAGCTACACCATCTTCTATAATTTAGGAACTTCTTTTCTCCCCTTTCCAAAAAGAACTTTCCTATTTTCCTTAAAGGCTTCACTATTAGCCTCAACAGTTTCCAAAATTTCATTTATGCCACGATGAAGGTAATATCAGCTTTCAGTAATACTTTGCTTAAAATCCTTTTAGTTCCAAGATACCTTCCTTTTGCCCAAATTAAACTTACATTTTAGATTTGTCTTAGAAAAGCACTTCATTCTGAGTTAGCTAATTCTATATTAGCTGTCAGTGTATAACAAATGAATCCCCCAAATAACAGTTGTTACAGAATAAACATGTATAATATCATGCTTCTGGGAGAAGTTTAGCTATGACGTTCTATTTAAAAACTGTATTGTTGGAGTCAACAATTCAACAGTGTTATAAAAGCATAACTGGGGCTACAGAATTCTTTTCAAAGTCTATATATATGAGATTGAGTAAGATCAATTGGTTGCTCAAGACATAGAAATTTCCTTTCTTTAAGTTTTCACTTAATGATCTTTTAGTGCACTGAAATTAGGAGAGGAAATGGTACAGTACTAGTAAGTTGGTTAGAAGATACAGAATCTATAACAAAATCTCTGGCCCTGAATCAAGGCCAGCAGATAGCTGCTGGTTTCAAACGGGAGCCTAAAGAGAATTCTTTCTGTGGTCTGTTGGCCATTTCAGAACTTTGGAAATGTAATGGTCAGTTCTTCAGAAAGAAATAGCAGTTTTGAATGTGGCAGGCTTTGGCAGCCCGCAAGAGAGAGATCCTGGCCTCTTGGGACTTGCACCATGTGGCGACCTGGGGTGCCAGGAAAACAAGGAATTCCTCCCCTCTCTGGTGAGCAGCTTTGAGTGTGGCAGGCTTTGGTTGCCCACAAGAGAGAGAATCTGGCATCTTAGGACCTGCACCATGTGGCGACCTGGGGTGCCAGGAGAACAGGGAATTCCTCCCTTCTCTGGTGAGCTGTGAGCCTGCCACCATGAGGGCTGAGTATCAAACATCTCATGTTGTTTCATCCCCCTTCTTGTGTCTGCCTTCTTGTGCTTAGCAAGTGGGAGCCAGTGAACTGGACATCTTGTGAAAGATTGACTATGTTGTTTTGTATGAACTTTCCATATACAAAGATAGTGACAACCATTTGGAAGAAAACAAGAGACAATATGATAGATAGTGAAGATCTCTGGTTGTCTAGCTTTGAAATTTATGCTTTCTTATGTCCTATTTTGTTTTGTTTTGTTGTGTTAAATTTTACCCCCTTTAAAATTAAAAAAAAAATCTTAGAAGTGATACATCATCATTTTGGTGATACTTCATTTAATTCTTTTTTTTTTTTTTTTGGTACCAGGGATTGAACTCAAGACCTCATGGCCTGGCCATTACTAAACCTAGATTTTCTTTCTGTCTTTTTGATTCTGAGATCTCATTATTAGGAGAGGATTGTTTCCAATTCCTCTTATGGAACCATTGTTGATATTGTTTCTATTTTAATTACTTTATACAATTTCAACTTTTTCCCCTTTCTATCTTAATGCACTGCTATTGAAAATTAATGTAGTATATTAACCAGATTAGACACTTGCATCTAAACCTATGTCAAAACTCCAATTCTGTCATAAATTAAGCACTGTGATAATTTATTTTTATTTTTAAGATAACCCCCCAAAAACAGAATAAAGCCAATTAAAACAAAACAGTGAAAGAGATACAGAACTTTAAAACAAGATAATAGGAAATCAACAATGGCTGCCATAATGCCTTTGTTATCTTCAAAACAGCTGCCTATGCAATCAGACATATTAAAATCAAATCAAATAAAACAGAAGAAAACCAATCAAAACAAAATAGTGAAAGTGATACAGCATTTCAAAACAAGATAATAGGAAATCTACAATGGCTACCATAATGCCTCTTATTATCATCAAAATAGCTGCCAATACTATCAGACTTAATAAAATCAAACAAAACAGTGAAAGTGATACAGTATTTCAAAACAAGATAATAGGAAGTCAACAGTGGCTACCATAATATATTTTGTTATCTTCAAAATAGTTGCCCATGCCATCAGATATCATAAAATCTAACCAAACAAAACATAAAAAGACAAAACAACACAATGAAAATGATACAAGAATTTAAGAGAAATAATAGGGAATTAACAATGGCTACCACATTCCTTTCTTAGATGTTTCCTCCAATTTCATTTTCACAGTATTTACTGTACATATTGGATCCCACTAACTTCTTCAGTTTTTACTACTGGGATGATGTTCATCTATGTGAATCCAAACAATTTCACCCAAAAGCATGATCACGAGTTACCTCCATTTACCTACAAGAGCTTTGTGATTATCCTTCTTTATAG
>PVJX010020415.1:0-19724 GCA_004027295.1 Dolichotis patagonum | reverse complement strand
TGGTTGATGGGCAAACTATCCCTGCTTTTTTTTGGTTTCCTGTTGCATGAAGCATTGTTTTCTCTCCTTTGACTTTCAATCTGTGAATCTTCTTTCAAGTTAAATGTGTTTCTTGTGTAAAGAGTATTGATGGATCTTGTTTCTTGATCCTCTCTGCTTGTGTTTCTTTTTATGGGTGAACAGAGGCCACCTACATTAATTGTTGTGGTCTGTGTGCCCTGGTTTGTCTCTGCCTTGCTATTTTCCTGCTGTTGGCTCCCTACTTTTCCCCTCCATTCAAATGTCTATCCTGCTTAACAATGCCACTGTTCCTGAAACCACAGTCATTTTTATCTCTCTAGAATATTCTTCAGTATTTTTGTAGGATTGGTTTGGTGGTCATGAATTCCTTCAGTTCTTCCTTGTCTTGGAAGTATCTTGCTTCTCCAACAATTTTGAAAGATATTTTTGCAGGGTACATCAATCTGGGTTGGAAGTCGTTTTCTTCCAGGAATTGAAGTACTTTACTCCAAGCACTTCTTATCTTGATGGTTTGTGATGAGAAGTCTGTCATGATCCTGATAGGTTTTTCTCTATACGTGATTTGTTTGTTTTCTCTAACAGCTTTTAATATTCTGTTCTTGTGCTTAATTTCTGGGTTGTTGATTATTATATGTCTAGGTTTAGATTTGTTTTGGTTATGGCTAGTTGGAGTTCTACATGCCTCACTTATCTGTATATCAGGTCCTTTGCTCTTGTTTGGGGAGTTCTCAGCTATTACATCTGTAGTCTCTTTATGTCATTTGTGTTGACTCCTGCTTTTTAAGCGGACACCAATCATTCTTAAATTATTTTTCTTTGCATTTTCTTGTACCCATTAAATTGTTATTTCTTGGCTCCTTTTATTTTTAAGAGATCTTTCCTTTCATGATTGCTAGCTGCCATCCTATCTTCTAGGTCTAGAAGTCTATCTTCATTTTCTTGCAAGTGTTTTTTTTTTTCAGGTTTCAATGGGTTTTTAATTTCCTTGATATCTCTGAATCTCTTTCATGCATTCCAATTCTTCTCTATACTGTTCATTCAAGGTTTCCCTTATTCTTCTATGCTCTTCTTTTTTTCTGTATACGTCTTCTCAGCAATCCTTTTATTATGTTTGAAATTTCTTCTTTTATCTGAGATATTTCTGATCTGATTTATTTTACAGCCTCATGAGGCAGCTTCATTAATTCAGTTGCCGTCATCCCAGAAATTTCAAACATGTGACTTTCACTTCCTTCCACGTCCATGTCTTCTGGGCTCTGTTTGGGCTGGCAGCCAGAGATCACATTTTCCTCCTTTGACTTGATATTTTCCTGAGTTCCTCCAGAGAAGAGGGTTGTGGAGGCCCTGGTGCTTCCTACATTGGCTACCCTTCCACAGTATAAGGGGATGGGTTAAGCATCCTGGTTTCTCATACGCAAGGTTCCCCAAGAGGCATTGGGGGGGCAGGTGTGTCTCTATAGATACTTGTGGTTTCTCCACAGTGTAACTGGCTGCTTCTCCTGGCTCACACTGAGAGTTCTAATGGCATATGACACACAAATGGGGGGGGGGTCAGGCATGCTCAGGGGAACTGGGCTGGCTACCTCTCCCCTGTCAGTATTGGCTACCCCTGCGAGAGTCCTGATGGTGGCTGCAGTGCTCAAAGGTGCTGGACTGGCTCTTAAATAAATTTTTGAACTGTGATACATACTTTGAATAATTATATTCATGAAATGGGAATAATAATCTCTATGATACATCAGTTTGTGTGAGGAATAATTATTAATGTATATAAAACAGAAAACAGAGGGCCATTTACAAATATCTTCAGTACATTTGAGCTCACATTTTCTAATATACCACATGGTTTGTGATCTACATGCTTTCTCAGGTATTATCCTTCCAAGAATACACTTTAGCAGTCTAATACATGTATATATTGTGTCTAGTCTTCAAGGTCAATTTTAACTTTTATTTTGATTCCTAAAACTTGGTTAGAAGTTACTTTTTCTTCTTCTAAATTCTCATGGTACATTATCTATATGTTGACTTTAGTACATTTTCTACTGTATATTGTAATTACTTTATGCATATTTAACATGCCTAACTAGTCTGAGAAATATGTGAGAGTGGATTATTTGTCCAGTTCACCTTTTGTTTATCACAAAATCTATTAAAATGCCATGTATTTACAATAAACTAAATGTATTCTTTATCAATAACAAGGAACATCAAAAAACCCTAAGCAAATTGGGTTGATTTATTTTATTATATTCAGATTACTTCTTTGATGAATCTGAAATATATGAAGATAAAGATATTGACTTCAGAATTACCCTATTGAGAGAATTCCTGTGCTTTTTCTGATTCTGCTAATTTCAGGTTTTCCAAAAGATTGTGTATGTCAGAAGAACCTAGGCTAAACCTCTCTAGAAGAATAAGAATTTGTCATCTTTAAGCAGTTGTCTTTTTATAACCATGGTACAGTAATTTACTAGTATTGTATAACAGACTTTGCATTGATTATTTTAATAAGAACCCAGTACCTTTATCCATATGTGTGGCATCTTTATTGTACATATCTAGGTATAGTCAACCCTTAGGTAAGGGCTGGTAAACCACTACATTTTAAGAGCTAACACCTGCGTGTTCTGCTATAATCCTTGCCTAGCAGAATCTTCTCTTGGTATTTAACAGGCTTTGTTTTAATTGCCTGTTTTGTTGCCAACTCACGGTATTTGTTCATGCAATGTGGAAGTACTTCAAAGAGAAAACACTTGAGCAGAGCTCTACCAGAGGAAAGGCATAAGAAGGTACAGGTGAGCCAATGCTGAACCTGAAATAAAGAGCTTTAACCAACATGGAACAAAGGAAAATCACAAAGAAGTCAATTTTGCAAAATAGTGAGTACATCTTGTTTCTTAAATCAGGTTTTCATTTTATGGAGTCATTGTTTGGACCAATTTAAAGCACAAACCATGCAATGATGCAAGAATTAGTAAGCTGATGATTTTTTTTTTTTTTGTACCAGGGATTGAACTCATGACCTTGCGCTTGCCAGGCAGGTGCTTATGCCACTGAGCTAAATCCCCAGCCAATGAATTTGTTTTCAAGTAGGAAATAATTAGAAAAAGAAAAGGAGAAAGGCCACAGCTTTCTTTGTGAAAATACACAATTCGGGGGATTTAAATCAAGCAACTTTAACATAAGGATTGCCACTTCTAGATATTTGTTAACTTATATGTTTGTTTATTTATTTTGGTACCAGGGATCGAACTCATGAAGCTTCACATGTCATGCAAGTGCTTGTGCTGCTGAGCTAAATCGACAATCTTAACGTATTTATTAACAAACATATTTATGGAATATTTATTACCAAATATATGACACAGTCACATGCATAGTTGAGAAGAAATGATGAAGCTCTTTAGTGTATACAGATTTGTGGGCACTCCTAAAAACTAAGGTGTTTTCAATAGACTTAATAGTCATTAAGGCCAACAGCTTAACTGTGCTCTTAAGAATATCATAATCAGTCATAATAAAGCTGTGCTCAGAATCTTTTCCTGTGTGTAAAACTGTGCTTAATACTTGACATTTATTTCTCTGACTGTTTTCTGTTGGATTAAGCTCTTTTTTTCATTATTATTCTTTATACTCCCATGCTTTGGATGTGGGATATTCTATTTCTATTCAAGCATGTGCTCTTAATTTCTTTCCAAGCCTGCTTGAGATAAAAATTCTAACGTTAGTCATACCATTTTCCTTTCCTGAAATAAAATGGAGGCCTTACACCTCTGAGGAGGAACATTACACTGCCTAAATGATGAGTACTTTCTCCTTCGTTGCTTTAAAAAACAGAATTTTGGTCAAATGTTGAAAAACAGTGAGTATAAGGAAGGTTAACCTATAGCTAGAGGATGAATCATAATTCGTCCAAGTCAAACAGGAAAATTACATTCCCCTTTTTCCAATAATTGCTTATGGTCAATGAGAGCTAAGAAGTTGGCTTGAAAGCTAAGGGGAAAGATGTCATAATATGATTTAAAAAAACCCACTATGATATGAGAGAAAATACCTTGCATCTCTCTCCTCCTTTGCTTCTTCCTTCCTTCCTTCCTTCCTTCCTTCCTTCCTTCCTTCCTTCCTCAATTTCTTCATCTATCTTTTTCTTTTTTCATTCTCTTTTTCTTCTTTCCTTTTTTTCTTTCTTTCCTTGGGTTATAAATGCATTAAAACATGGAGCCTGAGCTACTTGATGCCATTTTCTCATCATGAGGAGAAATGGCTGAGACTCAGTACATAATGCAGAGTCCAATAAGGAAGAGAACCTGTGTCGTTAGTATCATAATTTTGCTGTCATACTGACCTGTATGATGTCAAATTTGTAAATTTATTTTTAGATTTCTTTAGAGTCCTTTAATTTTTTTACTTCTGTACATTTTTTAAAATTGACACATAAAACTTTTGTATATTTAAGGCATATGAATGATGCCGTGAAATATGTATATATTGTACATTGAGCTAATTAACATTTTTGTGGGCTGGTAAAGTCTAGCCTCAGCAATTTTCAGAAATTTAGTGCATTTGTGTTAACTATAGTCACCACTGGAATTCTTGATAGGCAAAATAACAGTTATCACCAATTGTCTGAGAAAATTTTAGGAAAATATTTGGTTATTTTTCCAATAACAATCAACAAAACATTTGAGTACCTAAGTCACCCTTATTTCTTACACATTATTTTAATACAATTTTAATCATTGGGAACATTACAGATTTATGTAATTGATATCTGATCAAATTAACCAATATGATAGGTAATTTCTTTGATAGCCTTTACTTCTCTGTGCTTTAAGATTTCAGTTTTATGCTTCATGAAGTTTACCCTTTAATATTTATTTTAGTGAGTTTATTTAATAGCAAATTGTCTCAATCTACACCTGAAAATATGGTTAATTTACTTTCAATAATGAATGAAAATGTATACACGAGTGGAATTCTACATTGACCATTATTTTCTCTTATCACTTGGAGATGCTATTGCATTGTAATCTGTCTACAATGATTGTTAGTAAAAGTTGATCATTGGTGTTATTGTCACATATTGGTAAGGAGTTTCTTTTAAGGCTATTCTATTTTGATATCTTTGAATTTCACTAGATGTAGACTTGTATTTTTTTTAATCTTGTATGGAAGTTATTGCCTGTCCTGAATCATAGAATTCATGATATTTTTATGTGTGGAATGTTTTCAAGTATAATATCCTAAAATAATCACAATATTGAAAATCATGATGAATTTATGTCAGAAATTCTTCTTGATTTTCAGAATATTTAAATCTCTCTTCCATAACAATTATGTCTTTAATTTTTTATAATTTTTAGATGATTTCTTCGGCACATTTTCCTTTTGTATTTAGGCCTTAATTTGCTATTACTTACTTATTTTTAAAAGCCTATTTAATGTTTTAAAATTTCATACAGCTATAATTTATTATAAAGACATTTTAGAAGCACTATTTTAGGGTCTTTTATCAACCTTCTAGAGTCTATTTCATCTTCCATATGATTATTTTGAAATATACCAAGAGGTTATTTATTTCTATCATTTCAAACATTTTTCCTCATTTCTGTCTGATAAATTATGATTTTCCAAAGTTTTATATTTCTCTGTATTGCAAGCACTGACTCTTCTTCAATGGTAGATTATTTCTTCACATGCCTTGAGGTTCTTTTTGTGTGTTTTATTTTGTTATTATTATGATTTTGTTGCTTACTTAGCCTCTCTTGGGCACATAAGCCCGTAAGTCCTTGTATAACTCTGTGCCTCAAGAGATAGTTTGGTTTGCCTTCTGCCATGAGCAGGGCTGTTTGTCAGCTCACTAGTTTCCAGACAGATACAACAGATACTAAACATTCAAACTCAAAATTAATATGCAGGCACATCCATGGTTATAAACTCTCCAAGGATCCTTTTTTACTCCTACTCTACCGTCTGATACACAAGATTCTTTTCATCTCTCTTTGACTATCAGTGGAATTTTTGTTTCACTTCATAATTTAACGTTTGTAACATTTGGAGGATGTCAAATCTATTTCACATTTTCATAGTTCTGATTTCCTACTCTCCAATTCCAATGTTCTCATTTTCTGTAATTATTACATCACTACAATAAAAAGATTGAAAACAAAGACAGAGAAAACACATAAATTTGTATATATATGAAACATAAAAATACTTTTTATTAGTATTAGTATTTTGATTATTATCTTGCAGCCCAAGGACCGTGTTTTCATTCAGAGACCAAATTTCTTAGTTATTTTTTGGTTGCTCAGACAAAATACCTGAAATCCATAAGTTAGATAGGAGGTTTATTTTGGCTCACAGTTTGTAGAGGTTTCCGTCTATACTAAGCTAACTCTAAGATGGGGCAGTGTGACAGAGGAACACGAGGAAAATCATCCATGGAAGTCAGGAAAGAAGCAGCAACTTCGTTGTTCTTTCTCCTTTTTTATTTCATTCAGGCTGCAATTCTATTGTTTGTTGTCATTCACACCCATTGTGGGTCTTCCTTGTTTGGTACCATCACCAGTACTCAGAACTATGCTAAAGCAGTCAGTAATCTAATCCAGCATCACCCCTGCCCCGCACAATCGGTTCACTTTCAAAAGACCCTCCTAGACATGGATGACACTTTGGAGACATCTCCACACAAGCTCTAACACCAGGAAAGTCTGCATTACAATAAATTTAAATGTATGTTGTTATTCCCATTCTATGTGTATTGTAGGATAGTGAGCTACAAGAAAGAGAGATTCTGATATAAATGACTGCTTCAAAGGGCAATGTTCTAATAAGCCTGACACAGCTTATATCAGAAGTTGAGGAAACTAGCCAGAACAAGTTGGACAACATGAGCCAATTCAGGTACATACTTCAGGGAAATGTCAAGGCCTAAGATTGGGCGGTTTGTACATCAATATGGGTAATAATGACAATTGATTCAAACCTGATACATATGCTTAAACTATACACAATTTCAGCATTGGCATTTGGTAGAGACTGGGGAAGCAACACATGGTTCTGAAACCTGGAAGTGAAAATATTCAGCTCTGTGTCCTGCTTTCCATACATGAAATATGTTTCAGAGTCTTACATGAACTGCTTTATAGCAGTACTATGATGGAAGTGCATGTAGCTACGAAGGCCACATAGGCAGCCTGAACTGCTTTGGGCCTAGATCTTGTTGTCATACCTTGTAATGTTCATGGAACATAGGAAGACAGATAGTCATCCCAAGAGCTGCCACAGGCCACTGCTTACCCACAATCGCATCTTCGAAGAGGCTTTCATGGAGCAGGTTCACATCACTTACTGAGTTACGGCCCACTACTTCCTCCATCAGGAATAGCTGTATGTTTCAAAACTCATCCACTGCACTATGAAATGACCTTCTCAGCACCAGCATGTGAAGACACTTGTGTTGTCATCTGGTATTTTATTTGAGTGCTGTCCTATGGCACATGGGTTGTGTTACTGAGGGAAACTTTAATTAAAGCATCTAGATGCATTTGCTCTTAGATGATGTCTTGCACATCCTACATTTTGGGAGTCATGTAGCTGGGCAATGCATTGTTAGTCTCTCACTATTGAGATGCTGGAGATCTCTGACTATACTTATCTGGCAGGTTAGGATATATCCCTCAGCAAATGTTATCTGTCATTGCCTAACAGGGGAAAGTTGATTTTCACAATTTATCCCAGCCCTCTGGAGCAGAAGTAGCTATGTATGACAATCCCCTGTTCTCCAGGGAAATGATTGCTTTCCTGTCTTAATAATTAACTGAAGAGTTAATTATTTCCTGAGAAATGGAAACCAAATGACATGAGTCTTAAGACTTTATTATTAGAAACTTTTTTCTAGATTTATAGAACACAGAATTTCAAAAAAGGCAGCCTGTACCGAAGAAAAGCAAAGCACCTCAAATTTGTAACTATGTTACAAATTAGAACTACCTTGGCATCCACCTACTGGGGAGCAAACTTACAACTCTCTACCTATGTCTTGCCCTTGAAACCACTTAGTCAGGGGGTCTCTGTTGGTGACAGTGTTCATATTCTCTGATTTGCTAGTTTTCCAAATAAATCTTTTTCCTAGCCCCAACCATTAGTTCATAAGTCTCTGGCCATCTCAAATGGCAAGCAATGGACATGGAATCATAAACATATGTAGAAAAGACACTGTTATCAAGTTTCTTATTATTCTCCATATTAATAATAAAGTTTCTGAATCCATACAGGTCTCATTACTCTCTCATTGGCCACATCTGTTAGCCTGCTGCGTAAGGGTCAGTGAGTAAGTTTCTACAT
Organism: Dolichotis patagonum; assembly: GCA_004027295.1. Classification (NCBI taxonomy): domain Eukaryota; kingdom Metazoa; phylum Chordata; class Mammalia; order Rodentia; family Caviidae; genus Dolichotis; species Dolichotis patagonum. Next base: position 11,351 of record PVJX010020415.1, on the reverse strand, counting down.
TTAAGTATTGTTCTACTCATAGATGTACAAGCCCAGCAAGTCGTCATTATATAACTTTGAATGAGGTGGTAGATCTAGGTAATGACTGTGAATGACTACCAAGCACAGACTCACACACACACACGCGCGCACGCACACACACACACACACACATACACACATACACACACATATGCACACACCCAGACTCACACACAGATTCACACACACATGCACGGAATCCAAACTTGAGTTGCTTTTGATAAAATCATAATGCAGTGCTCATGAAGTAGTGTTGGCAAAATTTGAAGTATTTCAGTCTATTGAAATTCTTTCTCTTTATGGTGTTCTGACTTTTGATTTGCTTCAGAATAATAGGGTTGAGAGAGGACACAGAGATTCTGATTAAAAAGCACATTGAGTTAATGAAGTTTGGATCTTATTGGTAGTATATGGATACCACACTATTGTATCTACCTTTGGTATATGTTTGAAATCTTTCATAATAGAGATAATAAGAATAGTAATGTGCACTTTTTAAAGGAATGGAGAAAAAAACAACAATTTCTTTATAGATTTACATATTATGGCTCCTGTGAGTAGAATGTCATAAAATATTACTGGGTAGTATTGGAACCTGACATATTTAATTAAAGGAGTTACCATTTTCATAAATCAAAATATTTAATATTCTCAAGTGTTTCTTCAACCTAAATTAGTATTTAATTTTATTTAACTATTATAAAAACTCTAACTACATTTTGTTGTTGTTGTTGTTGTTGCTACTTGGGATCAAACTCAGAACTTCACACTTGCCAAGCAAGTACTTGTGCTGCTGAGCTATATCCCTGGCACTCTAAATGTATTTGTGATGGCTGGACTAAAATAATTTCAACTGTATATGAAATTTAAAGGGAAAATTTTAATCATTAGAATTTAAAAAATACAAGACTGAGCATGTTCATCTCTTGATATTTAATTTAAAAGTAGATCTGCATCTGTAACTATGCACTAAACTAAAATACAAATTCTGAATATTATTTCTTGCAAGAAGAGTTGGGAAGTCTTTGCCATGCTGTGGTTTGTCTGTTCTTTCTGTTAGTGGTTCCTTTTGCTGTTCAAAGCTTTTTAAGAAGATAAGCTCCCAGTTATTGATTCTTTGTGATACTTTCCATGTGTTTGGGGTTTGATTCATAAAGTGTTTGTCCACAGCAACATATTCAAGAGATCAAATATCTAAATATTCAGAAATACTAAATGTGCTTGAAGATAGGATAACTAGAAATCTTGAAGACATGAGTATCAGTGGAACAGATTAGAAGATTCAGAAACAACTCCAAACACACTCAGTCACCTTATCTTTGACAAAGGGGACAAACACCTTCACTGGAAGAAACATAGCCTCTTTAATAAATGGCACAAGACAAGACATAATACCAAGTATCAACAAGTAGAATTATGTCAAATTAACATGATTCTCCATAATAAAGGAAGCAACTAACAATGTGAAAATGTAACCTAGTAAATGGGAAAATATTTTTTGCTAGAAAATTATATATAGACTATATAAACAAATAAAAAACTGGATCTCTTAAATAAATGAGCCAGTGAGAAAATGGGCAATTAAAGTGAAAAGATATTGCTCACAGGAAGCACAAAATATCAATAAATATATGGAAAAATATTTAGCATTTTTCACCATTAGAAATAAAAATCAAAAGAATACTAAGATTTCATCTTATTCCAATAAGGATATGTATCAACAAGGATTCAATAAACAAAGGTTTCTAATGGCATTTTGACTGGCATTGAATTAAATCTGTATAATAGTTTTGGAAGTAGGGCCATTTTCACAGTGTTGCTTGTTCCTATCCATGAGCAAGGGATATCTTTTTATGTTCTGAATTGCTTTCAATTTCTTTTTTTCAGATTATTGCATTTTTCAATGTATAAATATTTTACTTATTTTTTTTAGATTTATTCCTAAGTATTTCATTTTTTATGTCATTGTGAAGGATGTAGTTTCCCTAATTTCTCTCTCAGTGAACTTGTTGTTTGTGTACAAGAATGCTATGGACTTTTGAGTATTGATTTTGTATCCAGCTATGCTGTTGAATTGGCTTAGTAAGTCTAGAAATCTGTTAGGGTAGTTTTGGGGGTGTTCTATTTAGGGTATCATGTCATCTGTGAATAATGATAATTTAACTTCTTCCTTTCCTATCTTTATTCTTTTTATTTCCTTCTCTTGTCTAATTGCTCTGGCTTGTGTTTCCAGATGTGCATTGAATAGGAGTGGTGATAATGGACAATATTGTCTTGTTCCTGATTTTAGAGTGTAAGCTTTCAGTTTTTGACCATTTAGTATGGTGCTGGCTTTTGCATTTTCATAAATGGCTTTTATTAGCTTGAAATAAAGCCCATCTATTCTGATTTTCTCTAGAGTTTTTAACATTAATGAGTGTTTGACTTTATCAAAAGTTTTTTCTGCATCTATTGAAATGATCATGTGACTTTTGTCTTTGTCTTTGTTGATATTGTGTATTACATTTAGTAATTTGCCTATGTTAAACCATCCATGTGTTCCTGGGATGAATCCCATTTGGTGATGGTGCATAATCTTCCTGATAATTTGCTGCATTCTGTTTGCTATAATTTTATTGAGGATTTTGGCATCTATGTTCATTCGGTAGATTGTAGCTCTCTTTTTTGTTTGAGTATTATTTTGGTTTTGGCATCAAGGTAATACTTGCCACAAGGAATGAGTTAAGGAAAATTGCTACATTTTCAATTTAATTAAACATTTTGAGGTGTATTTGTGTCAAATATTCTCCAAATTTCTTTCAGAATTCATCTGTGAATCCATCAGGACCTGACCTTTTTTTTGTTGGTAATTTTTAAATTACATTTTTAATTTTATTAAATGATATTGAATTATTCAGGATATTTATATCTTCTTGATCCAGTTTTGGTAGCTCACATGTTTCCAGGAATCTGTCCATTTATTCTGTTTTTTCCTTCCTATGAGAATATTCATATTAGGTATTGATGATGGTCTGAATTTGAGTTGTTTCTTTCCTCTTTTTGATAAGGTTGGCTTTTGTGTGGATGTCCTTCCAAAGTGTAATACAGTCATGGAGGTGGCTGACCCTACTGTTTGTGATTGGTTCATTGTCTAGTGCTGGGATCAGTGGTGTGAGTGCTGCACCTACCAAGCTGAGGATAGCTAGAATATGATATAAGGGAGGTACGGAGGTGTGCTTTTACCTTTTTTTTTTTGGCCATTTTTTGCTCTTGCCATTTTCTGGTATCAGCCCTAACCATTATATTTCCCATCAGTTACAGCACCCTTCTTTAATGCCAGCTGATTATGGATTGAGACCTTTACAAATAGAGAAAAAAATACATCTTTCCTTCTTTAGCTTTGAGTGTCAGATATTTTGTCCCAACAGTGAGAGAAAAGTAATCAATACAGGGCTTATCAGTTTTATTTTTTCAAAGAGAAAACTTTTCAATTCATTAATTTTTTATACTGTTTTCTTAGTCTCAATTGCATTAATTTCTGCTCTGATCTTTGTAATTTCCTCCCATCTTTGGGGGTTTGGGCTTGATTTGCTCTTCTCTTTCTAGAATCTTCAGGTATAACATTAGGTTGTTTATTTGTGCTCTTTCTGTTTTCCTGATGTGAGAATTCACTGCTATAAAAATACCTCACATATCTAGAGAAAACATTCCTAAAATTCATATGGAACCATAAGAGACCTAGAATAGCAATGGCAATCCTAGGCAACAGAGGGAAAGCAAGGAGATATCACAATCACTGACTTTAAATTACACTACAAAGCTACTATAATAAAATCAGCATGATATAGCAAATAAAAAACAAAACAAAACAAACAAAAAAAAGACATGAGGATCGATGTAAAAGAATAGAAGTTACAGACACAACTACAAACACACTCAGCCACCTTAACTTTGACAAAGAGGGCCAAACATGTTCACTGGAAGAAAGATAGCCTCTTTAATATATGGTGCTGGAAAAACTGCCTTTCTACATGCTGAAGACCTAAGCTAGACCCATGTCTATCACCATGCAATAAAATAAAGTTAAAATGGATCAAAGATCTACTTTTTAATTTTTTTCAAAGATCTAACTATCAAGACAGAATTACTACACCTACTGGAGGACAAAGTAGGTACAAATCTCAAGGACATAGGTTTAAGCAGAGTTCATGATATGAACCAAGCTGCCAAGTTGCACTATCAGTACTTCGAAGAATCAACAACTGGAATCTCATCTTACTAAAAAGTTTTTGTACATCGAAAGAAGTCACCAACAGAGTAGAATGAAAACCCACAAATCGAGAAAAGATTTTTGCCAATTGTCCCTCAGACAAAGGATTCTTACTTAGAACATATAAAGATTAAGAAAGAATCAGGCCCCCGAAATTCAAAGGCCCAATCCAAAAATGGACATTTGAGATAAATACACAATTCTCAGATGAAGAAATACAAATGGCAAACAAATATATGAAAAATTGTTCAACATCATTGGTCATTCAAGAAATGAAAAGTAAAACAACACTTAAATATCATCTCACTCCAGCAAGAATGACTAACATCAAGAAATTAACAAATAACAAATGCTCACAGGGCTGTGGGCACAAAGGATTCCTTGTCTATTTTGCTAGCAGTGTAGAATTGTACAACTACTGTGGAAATCTGTGTAGAGTGATCCCTCAAAAATCTAAAACTAGAGCTTTCATTTGACCCCCTTATTCTCCTTCTGGGTATTTTCCCAGAAGAATGGAAAGCATCATACCACAGCAATATATGTGCTCCCATGGCTATAGCTGCACAATTTGTAATAGCCAGATCTTAGATACAACCTAAATGCCCATTAACTGAGGAATGGATTAAAAAGTTATATTTTTATGCAGTGAATTACTATTCAGCAATAATGAACAATAAACTTGAGGCATTTGTAGGTAAATTTGCATGTGTATATTCCATATTGTTTCACTAATGCAATAAACTGAAATAATAAGATACAAGTGTTACAGTAGATATAGTAAAAGGGAAATAAATTCCTCAAAGATAAATTATACTGTTTGATCAATCTTGCATATGTGTGTCTGGTAACCTGAGCAACTATTCTAAAGAAAACAATATGCAATATAACGATTGTTAAATGCCTATCCTCTTATTTTGAAATCCTATATTGCTACTTTGTATGTTATTGTCATTGTTTGTTTCTTTAGTTTTGGGTTTTTTTACTTTAAAAGAAACTCAAAGGTTTTAAGAGAAAAAGAACCATTCTATTTTGTTGGTGGGAATAACTACTGTGGAAATCTGTGTAAAGATTTCTCAAAAAAAACCCCACTAAAATTGGAAATTCCATTTGACCCAGCTATACGTCTTCTGGGTATAATAAAAGAGCTAAAATATCATACTACAGAGGTGTGTGCATATCCATGTTTACAGCAGCACAACTCACAACAGCTAGATCACAGAAGCAGGCCCATCAATGAAAAGGAAGAAAATGTCGTATATATTAACATAATGGGGGCTGGGGATTTAGCTCAGCGGCATAAGCGCCTGCCTTGCAAGCAGGCAGTCGTGAGTTCGATCCCTGGTACCGATTAAAAACAAAAAACCATAATGGATAATTCTGAGTGATGTTTAGGACAGTTGATAAATCTTGAGGCCATAACACTAAATTAAATAAGTCAAATATTGCAAGGTAAATATTACACGGGTTTTCAAGCATGCGGAACTCAAAGTATAAGTTATTTAAAGAGCAAAATGAAAGCGTCATGTTGAGAACCAAGGAGGAGGACTCTATAGAGGTGGTATGGGGACTTGAGGAAAGAGGAATAAATGGGGCAGCTGAGGAGTAAAAATGATCAAGATGTAATATGTATATATATATCAATCCTCTCAGCTGAATATAATCACTATGTATCACAAACATTTATAATTTTTTTAAAAAAATTAAATATAAAATATGTCACTACCTCCCAAAAAATGGTGCTAGAAAAACTGGCTTTCCACATGCCAAAGATTAAAACTAGACCCATATCTTTCACCATAAACTAAACCAAAATTGAAAAGGATCAAAGATCTTAATTTCAAACAGACTCATTAAATCTGCCAGAAGAAGAATCAAGATACATCATGTACAGGTACAAGTGCCCTAAGATTAATGTGATCATTATGTGTAGATAAAATGTACCAATTAACATAACTAAGTAACTAAATAACTACTTACATATCAGTGTTAAAAATACACACACACACACACACACACACACACAGAATTAGGTCAGGTGTGGTAGTACATGCCTGTGCTTCCAATATTCAGGAGGCTGAGACAGGAAGAACACTGAGAGTCTGAAGACAGCCTGAACAGCATAACAAGAACTTGTCTCAAAAAAAACAAAGCAAAACAACAACCCCCCCCCAAAAAAACCCAGAAAAATAACAAAGTATTAGAAATCTGCTACATTGAACTTTCACGTAATACAGCTGTTTTACATGTTTCATATTGGTTTCATTTTTGTGCATATTTGTCTGGTTTTTAATCTGTATGTATGAGAATTAACTTTCTAAGATCTTTTAAGATAAATAAATGAACATGATGCTGGAAAAATACAAGGAAGATGGGGAGAGGAGGAAGAAAATAATTGAAGTGTGTTACGTACATGTGCAAATTCCTTACAATGAATGTAATCATAATGTACAGCAAACAAGTACTAAAGGGGTAGACACATTGCCTGATGCAATTAAATTGAAAATGCCAAGAAAAAGAGAAAGGTACACATTCTATTCTGATGTAACAATATGGAGTATAATAAAATGGCATATTTTGATATAATGGATGACTGGGTAAAGGAAAATATACTCAATTTATGGATGTGGGATAATCGATTATTCATATTAGAAAAGTAAATTAAATTTTTTGTACCCTCAATAAAACACAATTCCAAATGGATCAAGGTGTTAGATTTGAAAAATAAATTTTAAGTACTTTGGAAGGCAAAATATTGGCAAATAACTTCATGAAACATATTTTCAAACAAGAAAATTGGATACAGCTTGCTACATTAAAGTAAGAAGTTTTGACCATTAAGATGACCATAAATATCTTATAAAGGGGAAGAGATAGTTTCAAAATATATTTGCTGAAATCAAAATATATATATGCTCAAATCAAAAACATACAAGGAGAAAAAAAATAGTTGACACTGCTTTCTGTGAACATGGAAACACATTATACAGAAAAGGATCTTGAATGACCTATGTTCACAGTGAAAGCTACTCAAACTGTGGATTAAACACAGAAGTGCAGTTTTGATCACAACACATGCCAGTTTATCTCCAGTATACCAAAATTTGAATTAGCGGTTGTTGATCAGTACGAGGCTCAAAGGCATCTTCTATAAATTGTTTCAGGAATATTATTGGTTAAACTATTTTGGTAAAATAACTTGTCTTTTAGCCTGCAAATACAAACATTTGCATGCTACCTCAAGAACAGAGTATAAATAGAATGTGTAGAGTATTTTTCACATGAAAAATCACATAGTTTAAGGTCCTCTCCTTAAAATACATCCAGAAAACTCTTGTTCATGTGCAGCAGGTAACAAGTACAACAGTATGCATAAAAGTAGTGTTTGCTTTTCAGAAGTGTGAGAGAGACACTAAACAGAGTGAAGGGAAATTGTAACACGATCCACACACAAGGGAATTATGCAAACATTAAAATGGAGTGGAAAATCCTAAAGTTTGTTTATGCACTGTGATATTTTTGTACAGCTCAAAAATAAAACCAAACACATCTTCATGTGCTCACACATATGTGAAAATATGGATGCTAAGTACAAATTTGAAAATAGAAGTAACTCATTGGAAGAAAGCAATACATCGATCACTGAGTACTTGCTTGTATTAACACACTAAGTTGGGTAAGTTACCCCAGAAAAAGTGGCTTAAAATAACAGAAATCAATTCTCAACTAATTCTGTAGAACAGAAATCCCAAGTTAAGAAGGGGAAATTTGAGTCATTTGTGGGAAAATGGGTACACGTTGAGAGCATAATGTTGAGGGAAATAAATCAGGCATATAAGCTTAAATATTGCATAGCTTTTCTCATATGAGAAACACAAAGCATAATTAAGTAAAGAACAAAATGAAAGATTGATAATAGGAAGCAGGGAGATAGATCTTCTGCGAAATGAAAGGGACTAAGGGATAGAGGGAAGTGGAAGGAAAGAGGGGAAGGGGATGAGAAAACAATTAAGATGTGTTATGTGTGTACCAACTTCCCACGAGGAATGTAATCATAATGTAGAGTAAACATGGTATGCACACTTCAAAAAAAAAACAATTTAAAACTAAGATGTCAGCAGAACAGGTTTATTTTCTCTTAAGGATTTAGGGAGAATCTTTCCCTGCATCTTCTAGCTTCTGGTATTCTAGGGCATCTCTGGCTCCATTTTCACATGGCTATGTTTCCAGTGTGCCCCTGACTGTGCCCATGTTTTTCTCTTCTCTTCGCAAAGTCCTTCTCCAATGTGAGCTATTCTTAATAGTTGCGCTTATAATGACAGCATATTCAAGTAAAATCTCCAGATTAGGGCTTCAATATACAATATTTTTTGTGGACACAATTCAAACCGTAAAAGTGTTGAATTAATATTTTAATGAATATTTAAATTAATTATTGACTATTATATATATATATATATATATATATATATATCAATCCGTATGTGTGCGCGAGGTCTATCTATTTATAGAAGTAAAAGCTTTCAAAGAACTAAGGGCAAGGTAATTATTAACAGAAAGGAAAATCTTTTTCTCCACATTTCATATGAGATTTGATGCAGTTTGACAAGGATAAATGCAGTACTTACAATTTAAAAATCATTTCTTAGCTACTGCAGAAAAGTAGTAAGATATATATTCATCCCTGCTTATCTTTCACATAAAATAAATAGATGATAATATAGGAGCAGGGAATATTGTACTTAGAAAATATATAATTTATCATTACTGATTTTGCTGGACACTTGCTTGTACTGGAGTCAGGCATAAAAATGCCTTTCAGCTGCCTCCTTTGTGTCTATGAAGGAGAAATGTACTGCATGAACCACTTCTGTACTGAACTTGAAATTTGGCAAAGGGAGAAGTGAAGAACTAAGATATATTTTGGTTTGACCAAGAGGGAGGAATCTATCTGTTCCTTCTTTCTTTTCTTTCTTCTTTCCTCTCCCCAACCTCTTCCCTCCCTTCTGTAGAAATATGAATTAAATATCCTTACGGAGATAGAACCACACAAAGAAGAATTCTCCATCCCTAATATCAAAAGTATTCCTTTTAATGTTTAGTAGCTTAAGTCAATAATAATTCATGTTCTGGGGCTGAACTAGTGGAACTTGACCTAAATTGTAGTGATCTTAGCAAAAACAAGGTGGGTATCTGGTAACTAGATAACTAAAGTACCTAGTATAGTCCAAAGCAGCACTTTGATAAGCGCTCTACTAAGCCATTTATTTTTATGTCATTGCTCATGGAGAAAACATATAAAGAATTTTGTTACTACTCAAACTTTTTAAATGAGGTAACTGAGCATCAATTTTAGAGGAATAGCTTTTCCATAAATTCAAATAGCTCTCAAACTCAGTATTCACAGAAACTTCAAATTCCATTAGAAAAAAGCACAAAAAGTGGAATTCTGTTCTCATGAAACATACAAAGTGTAGCAAACATCTCTGACCTTCCTTTTTCAAGTTGATAAATAAACAACACAGAAAAATCCTTGATGCCCCCAAGGAATCCAGTCCCTCAGTGTTTCATGAGTGATGATTGATAAGTTCCTGGGCCATTCTTGAAGCACGTATAACTGGCTTCAGAATGAATTTTAATACCTAGCTCTGTTTTAAATAGCCCGTATTTTCAATATCTTCTGTATCCTAGGTACTTTGCTAGCACTGATAGTTGAAAAGGAAGGAAGGACACTTTTAAAGCCTCATAAGGTAAAATACTCTGTGATACTGTATGCATCCGTAAATTAAGTTTCCAGTTTGTCCTCAATTTCAAGAAAATGCTCAGCCAAATAAACTAGCAAGCAAATAAATCACTTTAATGATAATAAATGGCAGCTTCTCTAAACATATTTCTGGCAATAAATAGCTTCTATTATTGACTTTTTGCAAGAGTAATTTAAGAAGAAACTGTTCTCAGTAACGTTGGGGATGCCAGGCTGTGAACTACTATCCCTCATCTACGTACATCATACTCCATTTGGACTTCTCCATCATGGAGCAGTAATTTCCAGTTTTAAGGCACTTAAACTGATATATTTATTATGAAATTATGCATCTCGTGAATTATCCTCTACATACTGACTCATTGGCTATATTTAAGGTTGCAATTTTCTATAGTGTAGGTAGAATAAACATGTCTCAGATTTTTTAAAAAGCTATTGCCTTTATAGAACTATAGTATTTTACATAGTATTCAAATGAGAAAAATGTTGCTTTCAGTTTTCCATTTGTACTGAATATTTCTCCATTAGGAACATTTTATCCAGAGTGAGAAGCAGTTAATCATGGTGGATATGTGAAATGGTGAAGAGAGAATAACCTCAACATCAAGGTGACCTGGCTTTAAATCCTAAATTTGCTGTACTAGCTGTGTGACACTGGGCAGATTGTTCAACATTTCTAGGCTTGAATTCATTCAAAACAGAGATACTATTCAACTTACTTATGAGTTATAAATGTTACTTATGAGTTATAATTCGTCAAGTACAATACCTGGTGCGCCATTTGTATTCCAAAAATGATGATCGCAAATAATAAGAGCATTTTAATTTCATCATCATAAGCTTGGAGTCCAGAACTGCTTAGCTCTATGTGCCTTGCTGCAGCTCACGACCTCAATTAACCGAGTTCATATCCCCAGTAGAGGAAGTGTTCAACTAATCTGCTTAAGGTCAAAGTTACTTGGGCAGCAGCAGCAAGCAAGGAGGGAGGACAGATGGATGTGAAATTTTATGTAGAATTCATGTTTTAATGGTTGACTTGAAGCATGGAGAAGAAGAATTAATTAAGGACCAAACCTGAGTTTGAAAGTTTTAATTATTCAGTAAATGGGGCATCATTGATGAAAAAAAGAATTCTCAAGATGAAATTGATGATGGGAGAGGAAGGGAGGAAAGAAAGGAGGGGAGAGAGAGAAAGAGAGGCAGAGAGAAGGAGGGGAGGGGGAGAGCAAGAGAGGGAGAGAGAGAGAGACAGAGAGAGAAACAGAGAGAGAGAGAGAGAGACAGAGAGAGAGAGAGAGACTGAGAACGTTTGCCATTGTC
>PVJX010020414.1:0-33299 GCA_004027295.1 Dolichotis patagonum | reverse complement strand
TGGATATGATATAGAGAAATAGAAGATTAAAACATATCAAGTAATAAAGGTGGTCACTAGAGTAAAAAACACAAATTTTCCATATCAGAACTAATAAAAGCAAAAGCAAGAAAACAAACCATAGGATAAAAACTATTTTAAAGCTATAGAACCTATCAACTACACCCAAATAAAGATTAAAAAATGAAGTTATAAAAAAATGAAAACATAAGATTATATATATATATACAAAATCCCTTAGTCAAAGTCCCTTGACTCTCTTATATTTTAGGCTTTAGAATTTTTAAGTTTGTAGAAAAGCAATATGGTTCATGTAACATATTTTTAAACATCCCTGGAGTATCTGGAGCAGAGTTTTGTAACTCAGTGTTTTAATACTTTGGAGCCAAACATTTTCATAAAGTACGTTAAAATATTATAATTTGCTTCATAACACATCAGGTTAGAATTTGCAATCAAGTGAGTGAAAAATACTACTGGTTTTTAGAGTTTTTAAGATGTGAAAGTTGTGGAGGATTTCCACTCTGACAACATTAACATTAGTTATATCTGTCACATAAAAAATACAAATGGTCTATCAAAATATTTTTCAGATTCTAAGCCTTAAAACAAGACATAATGTTCCTTGAAACAAAGTAACTGAAGCAAACTAACCTAAACTGATTCACAAAGTCTTATAAAAAAAATAACACGGACATTATGATCTTAATGTCAGTTTTCTGATGCACTTTTCCATTGCTGGGTCACAACACCTGAAAACCACAATTTATAGAAGGAGAGGTGTATTTTGGTTAGGTTTAGAAGTTTCTGTCCATTCATGGTCAGTCACAGGGCAGAAGAACTGGGCTGGTGGAAGTCAGTGGAGGAAAGCAGCTCACATTCTAATGGTCAGGTAACACAGAAGGGAGGAGCTAGGAAGACAGAGGTAAAGTATTGTTCTAGGTCACACTGCTAGTTATGGGCTGTGTTGGTTACTTTTCTCTCATTGCTGGGACAAAATTACTGACACTTAAAATTAAGGAAGGAAAGCTTTATTTAGTTCACAATTTGTGGAAGTTTCAGTACATAATTAGCTGGCTCCAAGGCAGGGTGGTAGGGCAGAGGGGCAAATGTTCATGATGGCAGAAGATAGAAAAAGCAACAAGAGCAAAAAGTAGAAGAGTGAGCATGAAGACACTTTCTGTCCCTCATATTGTATGGAGGATACATCCATTTTAGGGTGGGTGTGGCACTCATACTGTTAATTCAAGCATTGGACCATGAATCAAACATAAACTCTAGAAACCTGCCACCATGTCTACATGAGGCTTTGGGGGAAGATTCAGACACAAACCATGATAGCCTCTTAGACCCCACCTTCTATCAGTATCTCAGCTACAGCTCCCCATTGCCCAATCCTCTTCCACAATCTCCACCCATATAAATATCTGGAGTGTATAAAGAACTAAAAAATATTTTAGACACTACAGATTTAAAGAGTCAAAAAATGGACAATTGAAATGAACAGACATTTCTCAGAAGAAGTACAAATGGCCAATGAACATACAAAATATTTAAAATCACTGGCCACTCAAGAAATGTGAATTAAAACAACACTGAGATTCTACCTCTTGCAGGAAACAATGGCTATCATTAAGAAATCAACAATAACAAATGCTGACAAGGCTGCAGAAAAAAAGAACAGTTCTTTATTGTTGGTGAAAGTGTAAACTGTTACAATCACTATGGAAATTAGTATGGACATTCCTCCTAAAACTGAAAAGAGAAATTTCATTTGACCCAGACATTCCCCTTCTAGGTATCTTCACTAAAAACTTAAAGACATCCTACTGTACCTTATGTATGCGTATACACGATTATAGCAACACAATTCATAATAGCTAATTGTTGGAAGCCACCCATATGTCCATCAGCAGATGAACAGATAAACAAATGTGGTATTTATACACAATGGAGTACTAGTTTATTACCAAGAAGCAAAAACTGGAGTTATCTGTAGGAAAATGAATGCAACTAGAGACCATAATGTTAAGAGAAGTAAGTCAAGCAAAGAGGCTTAAATAACACATGGCTTCTCTTATATGAGAAACTAAATATACAAATAAAGTGTAACATGGAAGATAGATAATAGGAAAAAAGTCTTACAATTCAGCACAGACAATGTATCTAAAATTATACATTGATTTAGTATAATTGTGTTTTACATGTTTTCTGACCTGTTAATCTGAATGTATACCTAACTTTATAAGGATTTGTAAGATAAATAAATGAATTGAATGCTGGCAAGAAAAGGGAAGGTGAAGAGGAAAGGAACAAAGTTGACTTGTGTTATATATAAATGTACCAATTCCTCACAATGAATGTAATCATTATGTACAGCAAACATGTGCTAATAAAAATTAAAGTAAACAAACAAAAACAACAGCAACAAAATACTCCCAAAAGTCTCAAGTATGAGTACATGAAGACTGTGGGAGTCATAATGGATGTAAACAATAATATGAGTTAAAAGTTGATTTTATGTCAAGTTCTTAAGTTAGGGAAAATACTATATAACAAGTGAAGAACAAAATTAACAGCAAGTATATAACTGACAGGAATATCTATGCACTATTTTGCAAAGGAACTAAAATGAGAAATTAAAAATATTATTAGCTGATTAATTTGTCTTAGTCTTTTAATAAGCCAAAATGTAAGCCTGTAGAAGATTGTTAAGTTAAATATTGATAAATTAAATACATATTGCAACATCCAATATAAATAAAAAATATGTGATAGGTAGATAGAGTATGTTTATATTAAATTCTGTACTCAGAAAATGTAATACATTTTATTTACAAAATGTCACAATATATTATTTATATATTAAACTTCAATAAAGCAAACTTCAATGAACTCAAATATTATTAATAATAGGATACATATTCTGGTGATAATGCAATAAGGCAAAAGAAAAAACAGCATACTAAAAAATGAATACTCTGATCCTTGGAAATTAAACAAAAAAACTCTCTGGAGTCAGAAGGAAATCTAAATCCAAATCATAAAATATCTAGAAAAACAATAATGAATCTCAAACACTGTTGAGAGAAAATTTATATCCGTACCATACTTACAAAAAGAACAAGGGAAACAACAGTGAATTACATAAATATTCCATTTAAAGTAAAAAGAACAACAAAAGGAGTGTAGTGAAACACATTCATGACACCAACACTTGGGAGGCTGAGTCAGAATGGTTACCTCAAAGCTGAGGCCCAGCCTGGGCTACGTAGGATGTTCAAGGCCAATTTGAACTACAAAGTGTGACCCTGCCTCAAAATAAATAAATAAATGAAGTAAATACCAATGAAAAGCAATAAAAATAAAACCACATCTATAATTAAGAAAACAGGAAAAATGAATTTAGAGCTTTTATCTGAAACTATGTAATATACAAGCTATTAGCTGTTATTAAAATAATGAGAAAAAGACAAAAACAATATTAACAACAAGTAACAAATTATAAACGAAGAGTAACTACAGAATTCAAGAAACAAAATATTCCTTGTTTCTAAACTCCATGATTTCTGTTTGAAAACTTAATGAAATGGATAAATTGCCAAGAAAATATAATTTATAAATTGTATGTACTGGACAAAGAAAATGTAGATTGTTTACTATATATATGAAAAAATTTTTCAAATAGCTGGTTTGCAAAATGTGCTAAGATTAGGTAGACACATGAGAGTATCACAATAAAGTTTTAAGTGAGATAGACCAAAATTACCTAGTCTATACTAGAACATAGAAAAAAAAAAACTTGTAAATTCTTCTGATAAGCCACATAAAATATTATGTGAGAACCTGAAGAGAAATGAAAATAACAACATAGACTAGTTTTATTAGTGAATACACATGCAAAAGCTTATAGCATTATCAAGAATATTGTAGAATAGTGTAAAAGTAAAATAGCAAGACCAAGGATATAGAATGATAAGATGGTTTATTATGAATAAGTCTATTGGGACAGTTTATCTTTTATGAAATTTTTAATTATTGGCATAGACTTGCAATATATGAGATTTACATTTATATCGAAGGAGATATATATATATGACATCATAGTTAATTTTCATCTATATTAATGTAAGATGAATATTTGTATATTACATTTAATAGGAATTATTAGTATTTTAGTTTTGAAAATTATTTTCCAAAAAGAAGTACTTTACTAAACTATATAAGTTGAGGATGTGGAAAGAAAATTTATATTTCACTTAGGCACCCATGAAGGGTCCATTTTGAACATGTCTGGCTGTTTCAGATTCCACACCTATATATATATATATATATATATATATATATATATAAATTAATATATATAATATATAATATATTATGTATATATTATACATATTATACTATATTATACATATAATACATTTATATATTATATATAATATAATATATGTATATGTTATACATCATATATTATATTATATAACATATACATATTATATATTATACACATATACATATATTATATATGTATGTATATTACATATGTATATATAATATATACATATGTATGCATATATATAACATTTATTTTTTTCTTAATTCTTAAAATAAATTTGAAGTCATTCTGTATGACATTAACTCAATTAAGCATATTTTTAATTTTCCTGGTTTTGGTTACTTTGATAAGTACGTTGGTATTATACAATATTCAAACACAATAGAAGAACAAGATTAGTCACTCTTTTCCTTGACTAAAGATGGAAAGTGGACATCTTTGACTCACTTTTTTCTACCTATTGTTGTCATAATTTTGTAAATTGGAGTATGTGCCTTTACTGTGCCACTGCAAGACGCGTTTGGCTGAGTATTTTCAAATTCCTGGTTAATGTCCACTAGAGATCATGCTGAATAGGACATGAGTATACATCTCCTATAGGCTGTGCATTTAGGTGAGAGCTAAGACAGGGCCACACAGGTGCAAAACAGATCCTGTAAGAGATATTCATTTCTTTTTATATCCATCATGGGTGGCTAAGTGAAATATAAACTTTCTTTCCTATCCTCAAGTATATCATTTTGTAAAATAAGACTATTTGGAGAATAATTTCCAAAACTAAAATACTAATAATTCCCATTAAATGTAATATACAAATATTCATCTTACATTAATGTAGATGAAAATTAACTATAAATGCTTATTGTAATTACTGGCTTAATTTAATATGAAAAGTCAAATTTATTGAGAAAAATATTTAATCATACATTTTTATTTTTAAAGGAGACCTGAAAACTCGGTGTTTTGGTAGTGTTAGTGTGCTCATTGCAACGTCTAACAAACTAGCCAAAAACGTTGTAACATTGCTGACTTATTTGAAAAGAGCTGTTTCCAAGTCTTATTTTTCAAAAGGACAACTATACACAATAATTATATTAAAATGGCAGAATTATCTATAAAAACCTCAGTTTTTTATTTCATGTACCTGGTTTAGAACTAATCTTGCAAGACCCCCCCCCAACCCTCTCACTTGGCAGTTAATAAATAAAAAGAGAAAAACAGCATTACTGACCACTCCAACTCGAGTCTTCATTTGTCAGATGATTCTAGGCCTGACTGAATATCAATTTTGATTCACTATTTTTAGAATAGAGACTCCAAAGAGGTTAGATCAATAGGCATGAATAAAACTTAATTTTGTTGAGATTTATACCTGTCGTGTAATAAACACAGATAAATGCTTCTGTATCCAACAAGTTGCATTGATTTGGATCTTGCAAAGGTTAAATGTTAGCTTAAAATTAAATCTGAGTGACATGGTAAATGTAACCAAAGCGATAACAGTGGAGGGAGCACATGGATAGTAGAGACAGCACAGGCCAAATGGGCAGGAGGAGACTGGGAGTAGTCTCTAGACGGTTTGCTGAAGTAGATAATCAGGCAAAATGTACA
Source organism: Dolichotis patagonum (assembly GCA_004027295.1). Taxonomy (NCBI): domain Eukaryota; kingdom Metazoa; phylum Chordata; class Mammalia; order Rodentia; family Caviidae; genus Dolichotis; species Dolichotis patagonum. Next base: position 27,349 of record PVJX010020414.1, on the reverse strand, counting down.
TGCATTCACGGAGTTGTAAAAGCAAGAGTTCTTTTCAAATTCAGAAAAAAAAATAGCCTTGAGAATAAAAATGTTAATATTTGCAATTTATACAAAACTAACGTTGGAAACGAGAATGATTTATCACTCATCATATAACTGGAATTAAATTGTAAATTCACATTACTAAGAAATGGCGTTTGTATTAGTGAAAGAGAACTAAATGAATGAGGGTAGAGATGAGGAAAGACTTTTCAGTAGCTTACCTTTATTATATTTTGCATTTTACATTGTGTGCATGTAACTTTCATTCAGACCACTGAACAGTACAAAACAGATGAGGTAAAATAAATGTATATTTCCTATTGAGAAGGAAACTTTAAAGGGTTTAACTTCAACACTGATAAGAATTTATCCAACATATTTCTTGCCTCATAAAACTACCTGCTAACTTGTTGTATACTCCTTGTTCTCCTCACACTATTTTTATTATTTGCGATCCTCTCTTCTTTTCTTACTCAAAGCTTCTTAGGTGGAGTGACTTTAGCCTTCAACTGCCTTTAACTGCTTTAGGATATTCCACAATGCTTTGCCTGTAAGGCATTCATTAAATATTTGAAAGGTAACTGACAGACAAAATAACCATTTAAACATTAAATTAGCTCTAGGCTTGTATTGAGGAACTAATGCATTAGGACTGACTGAAGAAAGAGAAAAATAACAGTCATGTCTGTAAGATGGGAGAACATCAAAGTTGAAAGGAACTTTAAAAGTGACTTAACTCGTCCTGAGGCCCAGGGTGATCTAATGGCTGAGGAATTTAGAGGCTCTGTGAGGACAAGATTTTCAAGTCTCAAGTACTTAAGTTAATTCATTATACTTTTCCTTTTTCTTAGAAACAAATTTGCATTTTTACTTGACCGGGAAAAAAAGTTTTCCTGGAATCACTGAAGGGTGCAAAATAATAACCGCAAGAGTTACTATTTTGAGAGTAAAAGTGTTAGGAAGACCTTCAGAAATGAGCAATTTATCCTGAGATGCTTAAGGGTGTCTCCGGTTTTCAACCAGGTGAAAGTGAGTTGACATCAATTACAGACTAGGAAGTTGTAATACCAGAAACATTTGGGTAACAGCATCTTAATAGCTGTCTCAGGCTATTGGCAGCCACCTCTAAAATGAGTCTCACAAACTCCTTAGCATCTATCCATTAGGTGTTATAGAGCATTAATGCAAAAGATAAAATAGTGAAGAAAATTTCTTTACAGAATCGAATCCTGGGTGTGCATGACTCAAATTAAGTTGGTTTTATTTTTCTGTTTTTATTTCTCCATGCTCAGTTGGGCAGTGATTTGAATCTGAAAAGGTGAAAGGTAACATTGTTCATTATTGTGGACAATAATTTTCAAAACAGTTCATATGAGCGTGACACGGCATTTATAGGCACCGGAATCCACCACTTTATTCCTTATGTTTCTGCAAAATCCTTTTACAACTTTCAGAGAAATTTGTAATTGCTTAGTAAGAAATGTGACTTGAGTGACTGCACTCTCCCTAATGGACCCCACTCTGGGAATTCCTGTGATCCACTCAGTTTAAACTTAACTTCAGCAAAGCTCAGTTAGTCTGTCTGCTAGAGGCCAATTTTTGTATAGATTAGCTGTCTCCAGCTACCTCTAGGAAATGACTATCAAGAATGAAGTAAGAGTCAGAATCAGCTAGTTTTTTCTGAGAGGCTTCAAAAGTGAAGCATTGGATATTGTCAAGATAAGTGTAGAGAACGTGTAAGCAAGAAAGATCAAGAATACCTCATTGCTGCAGTTTTCTCCTCCAATTTCCTGAAGAGAAGTTTGAGCTGAGTGGAAACTAAAAATTTATCAAGAACAGAATGTCATCAGTCAGTGGAAGGCTAACGTCTCTAGAAACACTAATCTTCAACTTTAGGCTATCTGTTGTAATACAGAAACCAGATGAAATTATGCAAGGTGACACTGCCGTCCCACAAGGAAACTTTCAAGATTTTTAGCATGGGCTGACACAAATGAAATATTTGAAAGAAACTGCAAGGAAAAATTAATCTATTTTGTCTTCCATGACTATATTGCTTCTACTGCAAGATATTAAGAGTTGGGCTTGCCTTCTTTCTTAGATTCGCATGTTTGGTATTACTAAGTCATAATTGCAGAAGGTTATTTCCTTAACTCCACTGCAGTAGACGGGCCTAAGGCAAAACCATATCCCAGCTTTTCAGTTGAAAATGACTAAACCTTGCACTTTGTAAAAAGAAAAAAAAAAGAAGAAAAAGAAAACTCTAAACGGATTTTTAACCACCTGTGATTCAGTTTTTATCTGATTTAAGCAATGTTTTATGGCAGGCAAGGTATATCATTTGACCACCAGAGACATTTTGTTTTTCACACTTACAGTGTTTGCTGAAGTATATAACTCTAAAATCTTGGCAACTGTTCTGAGTTGAATAAAATAATGAGCATTATTTAGGTGGTATCACCAGTTGAAAAACTGTTCTTGTTATTCAGAGCAGACATTGATTATTAAAAATTCCATTTCAAGATGTCTTTTCTCTCTACTAAGTGTTCTTATCAAATATACTTCAATCTTTAAACTGGAATGGTGGCATTAGGATGTAAAGGAGAATCTGTCCTTTAGTAGAAATGCTGCGAACTCTCGAAATAACAACAATAATCTCTCGTTATGTCCCAAAAGCAAGCTGGATAATTGAATTATATGATTTCTATATCTCAAATTGACTTTTTGAGGAGGCCTTTAAATGTTTTCTCTTTTTTTGTTAAATGAGCAGAACGAGATTTAACAGGCTAGCTTGTAAGTGACTAAATTGGGACAGAATGCCAAGAATATACGGTTTCAGAGCTATTTTTAATATATTACACTGCTATTCTTTTGTCAGTATGAAGATTACAGACATGCTAAAGGTTTAGAAACCTTGTGAAAATTTTGATCTCTCTTTTGTTTCCTCCCCCCTACCTGATTTAAATAAAAAGAAAAGAATGCAGTAACAATCAGCAAAAATTTGTTGTTGGTATCTTACTTTGAGTATAAAATAAAAGAAAGAAAGAAAAACAGTAAGAAAGACAGGCAGCAAACCAGCCTCAAACATCAAATCATGAAACAGTGTTAGTCTGGTTAGTACATACTATTTCAGAAATACTTCCAGATGAGAAAAATAAAGGGTTCAGAATAGTTGCCTAATTCTTTTTAGTACTATGTTTTATAGCTACAGTCAACTAGCTGTGAAAGACTGCTATTTCCACTTAATTTTGCTCATGCCTTAATTCATGTTATTTGACCAGCTCTGGTGACAAATCATTTGTATTCACTTTGCATTGTGTTTTCACAGTGTGTCTGGATTGCTTTCACATGCTAATACCAGCTAATTCAATTGGGATTTACTGAAGCAGCTCTTAAAAGTTAAGCACCTAATTTCTCATGCATAACATAAAAATAGGTCTATTTCTCTTTATTTGTCTGATTGAAGAATGTATATTAACATAATATAAGAGGTCTTTTTGGTGCAAAGCACAATATTCATGATATCAGAAGACAGAGTTTGAGAAATCAATTTTGGCATATGCTGTTAAGCTCTCCTGGGAATTCAGAGTTCTTTGATTGTGATATATATAGTCTAAGAAAAAATGTTGGCTGGAATAAAGTCGTTCAAAAAAGTCAAGAAAGTTAATCCATTGACTGCTATTTATATCCTAATATGGTAAATGCTACATTGTTTTAATCATATTGATAATATTGTAAGAACAGAAATTATTCAATGACTTTACAAAGCAATGCATTTGGCCTGATTAATAAGCAGTTTCTCTTTTATTTATTTATTTATTTATTGATTGATTGATTGATACTGAGGATCAAATTCACAACGTCATGCTTACCTGGCAAACACTTAAGCCACTGAGCTAAATCCCTGGCCCCAAGGTATGGTTTTTATTTTTATTTTTTTGGCAGTTTCTCTTTTAAAAATCAGTCAATCCATCAGTCAATCAGTCAATCAGTGATACTAATTTATTGCTCATCACTTTTTATATAACTGTACAGAGATCTATTTGTCCTGAAAGAAGCTAAAATATAAGCTTTTCTTCCTCTCACCAATTTGATTGTATATGGAGTTTTAGTCATTTATTATCTGTTATATTTGCTTTCCATGGGACACAGCTGGGACTTTCCTATTAGAACAAAGGAGTTATATCTCATCTACATAGTCCATTTAGGTAGCTTCTGATGCAGGCATGCTTCCTGACTCCCAGGAAAAGTCATGAAATCTCAAAAAGTAATTTTTATTCCTCAAGTATTAAGAAGAAAGTAGTATAATGGTCAAAAGTGAAGACCTTCAAGATAGACTGCTAAATTTGTTTTTTAAATTTCTCCTTTTTTAGCTGTAAAACTTTGTGTACATTTCCTAGTTATAGCCGTTTTCCTATTGGTAAAATTGTGTAAGTAATGTCTACTATTTCATATATTTACTGTTAGGGTAAAATGATCTCATACATGTGAATTATACTTAGAATAATTCTTAGCATATCAGAAGTGTTCAATATTATGAATATTTTAGCTACAATAATAATTACTATTGCCATTACAAATTTTATTATTTAAATAGCCACATTAGAGTCCCTTTTGTCGCTATTTGAGTTAGCCATTCATTCTTCTGTCTGAGATTTCCAAGTAAGAACTAAAGACAAACATTTTTCTTTTTTTGTTTTTCCTTTTGGAAATCAGGAGAGAAAGAGTGAGAAATGTACATTCCACATTCAATCAAACCAAAGGATGTTTCAAATTGTAAACCACAAAAGAAATGAATAGAATCAAAGCAAAGAAAATAGAGATTGAACAGGGAATTGAAAGGAGTCAGATCCTAAAGACCTCAGTAGCACACCAAGGTTAGCTGCAAGAACATTCTCTTTTTTTTTAAATATAGCTGATAGCTAGCTAACTTTATGCTTTTCTCTTTTCCATTCCCTTCCCCTCGCTTCAATCCTTCTTCCCTTTACTTACAAAAGCTTTGTTCCATGTTTTTTTAAGGGACTAAAAGCAACAACTTACTTTGTACCTGTGGAATTTAACTGTAGGATCAGAAGATGTTTTGTGTTTCCATAGTGGAGCTGGACTGGATTAATCTTCATGAAATAATGCAGTAGATGTTTTCTGTCAATCAAGCGACTGTAGGAGACAGGCAGTACAATATGAGACTTGAAGCCTTCCTTAACTGTATATGGAAAATGAGGGGCTAAAAAAGCTCCTACACACAACCCTGGATAACAACAATTATAAAAAAATTCCTGTTGTCTTTGAATGTGATCCTGACTCTTCTACAACATGAATGTAGAGTAAAAAATGGTCTAAAAACTTACTTTCTTCAATGATGAGGAATCAAATTGGCCAATAGAGTATATAAAATACATAGGAAAAAATGAAAGACAAGATAAAATGCCTATTAATAATGATAAAAAAATCATTCCATACAGTAGATAAATATTATGATTATATATTTTGCCATGAAATTTAAAAATTATTACATGATTACTATTTTACAACAAGATCATAGAAAAAATTATAAGAACTCTGGGTTAACATAGCAAGACAAGAAAGAGATTAAATGGGGACTTGGCAGCATTTAGGCAAAGTAATAAAAATCAGAAATAAAAGTAAAAATGAAAAATTTGAGTGAGTTAAAGATATTTAAATTGAATAAATAGTAAAATGCATAGGAATAGTGAATTAAGAGTTCAAAGGTCGTAAGATAAAATTAAGCAAAAGATATCCAATATCTCAAACCTTAGAGGCTCAAAAGAAGATAGTATGATAGCAAAGAAAAATATCTTCACAGATACAAGGAAAGAAAACTTTCTGGGAATAAATGAAGGCCAAGTTATATAGATTTAAAGGGTATACTATGTCCAAGGAAGAGCTGATGAATATAGTTAAAAGTGGAAAAATATCTATAAAACCCTCAAAAAAGAAAATCTAAACAAAGAAATTTAAACCTAACTGAATTTTTTCAAAGATAAAGCATTTATATGTTATTTAATGTGAAAAAATGCAAAGTAGAGCATTTCATGAGCAATTCTTGAACAGACTTTAAGGACAACCATATTCAAGCAATATATTAATGTATAATATACACTTGGCAAAGGTAAAAAATTAAAAAGACAATAATAGTGTAAATAAATTTGAAACATGTGTCTATCTTAGATTGTAAACCTTGACACATGAAATGATGCCACTAACACATGAAATGATGTCACTAAGAGAATCTTAGAAAGGAAAGGGAAAAGTGTATAATTAGTAGTCAAGTAAACTGATTTCCATATCTGTTATGTCCAAAGGTCAAAGATGAAAAGTTAAATAATGATAGCATGGGACTGGCTAAGGTATTATTAGTGAAAACACTAATCCTTAAAAATGTAGACAATATTTTGGGAAAGAAAGAGAAATAATGAGACAATGGCTAGTAATGTAGTGATGATCTCATTTTTTATAGCTAAAGATCACATGAAACAATCTTAAACTCTGCCAAGAGATGTGGTGATAGCTAAAAATAAAATTGTAAGTATCACAAAGTACAGTACAGTGAACAGAACTGATTGATAGAATTCAATTGAACAAGTCAAAACACTTAGGACCCATATTACTTTTGTTACTGCTCAGAGTAGGAATTAATAGACATAATAATTTAGAATTTAGAATATTCTGTAAATATATAGAAACAAGCTTTAGTACTAAAATATACTATAATGAAAAATACAACCTTTCAAGTTCATGGAAAAATTGTAAAACAAAGTGAAGAATTACCTAACACAAAATCATGAAAACAGAAAACATTGCAACACTAAGACTGGCTATATCTTGTTAAACTTTTACTTCAATGGCTAATTTACCCAATTGAAGAAAATTTCAACTATATCAGAGCAAAATTCAAATAAGTACTATATTTAAGAAGCACAATTAAGCCAAGTAACTCAGAAAAATTAAAAAGAACAAACATGGAAAAACAAATAGGAATGATTAACCAAAGCACAACAATCTTAATAACAGACAAATTTGATTTCAGTATTAAAACACAAAATGAGATGAAGGCAAAAAAAAAAATAAATATAACAGCACAAATTATGAAGATTTAGATTACAGATATTTTCGCCTCAGATAGCAAGGCAGAGTGATTTTGAAACAGCACAATACATTGATTATCATTAAGGAATTCTTGAAAATATTGATTATAAATCCTGGGAAATTATATATCCTCATGCAATTGGTGTGAAGTATGATCTGGACATCAAATTTTAAATACCCCTTGGGAAATTCCAGATGATATAGTTTGGAAACCAGTGACTTACCATAAACAATAACTGAGTAATGAATAACAATACTATAGAGATATATAAAGAATTAGATGAAAACATATTTTTAAAGAAACCTACTCTTCATGTCCTTTGGTTCATAACAAGAAAAAAGAAATCCATAAATAAATAAGTAAAACATACTTTTTTAATGTATGAGAAAGGTTGGTATAAACTTGTATAAAGTTTTACTAAAAACAAATGAGAAATTCTTCCATCTTTTAAAATCATGTTCAAAAAAATCTTTCATAAAATTCATAAAAATATTATAATAATTTAATAAAAATTGTTATAAAAACATAAGAACATTTCATTAAATTTTAAAATCAAGGATTCATAATATACATCTTAAGGTTGCAGTGCAGTAGAATTTAAAATTATATGCAAACAAAAATACATTACTTCCTAGCAAACAGAAACCAAATAAATGAAATTTAAAACTTTTGACTTGTAAATTCAAGAGAAAATTGTGCTTTTCTTCACTTCCAAACCACCAAAGGATGTCCCTTCCCTTCTTCTCCCATTTATATTTCAAATTATCCATTCCACCTATATTTTCACTGAAATCTTGAAAATTTTTCTTTAGGGCAAAGTATATCGCACCCTCCCCGCCCCTTTTCTTTAAAGTCAGTTGTCTGCCGAAAGGTTTCTGAGTAAAAAGACCAGCAAATAATTCTGAGGTCTCTGTAGCTGGAAGGAGGCTGAAGATGCGATGGAGGGGGAGGGGAGTGGCCCAGAAATCAGCAGCTGACACTTGCATCTGGGTAGAAAACCTTCTCAAGTTGTGACGGGTGTGTTGTATGACAAGATCCAAGTAGGGTGGGGACATTTCTGCAGTCCCTGCAAATCCCTGTGGCTCTTGCTCCAGTTGGTTCACAACGGATGTGGACTCTTAGCTTTCTAGGTAAATATAACTTGAATGGATTTTGATATGTTTAGAAATTCTGGCTTTTTGTTTGCACTAGACTGTCATATTCTGAGGTCCCAAACACTCACTTCAAGTGAGGACCTTGTTCAGGGGTGGTGAGGGTGTGAAGTTTTCTACTTTCATGATTTTCTGCTACTTTGTCATTAACCTGTGTTATTTCATCCTCCTGTACTTACTCGAATATCACACCTGTGACACCTTCAAAATAAATCCTTACTGTTTCAATCCATCAATTATATATTTAAGGCTATGTAACGGCAAAAGTCAAAGTAAAAATAAATTTATTTTTGTGTCCTATCTTACTTTTTCTAGAGGTCTTGTTTGTTTGTTTATTGTCCTGATCCTTTTGGCTCCTTACATCCAATAGATATTTAGTCGGCTATGTTAAAATGGAGTGCAACGAATTCATTAGAAAGAACATGACATGCACTTGACCAGAATATAAGTAAGCTTCTCTATTTTAGTCATAGACTTATTTAAGATAAGCAGATCAAATCTATGAGCTCCTTTTAAAATTGAGAGAAATGACAAATTTATGCACATGTACGATGGCTAATGGAGGTTAAACATTTTTGAGTAGGTCAAGTCACTCTTCTTAAACTCTAATTCTTCTCTTTTTAATTTGTTTTTGTTTTTGCTTGAAATTTGGCTAAAATATTGAGGGTAGAATCTATGTCACTATAGGTGGATACATGAGGCAGAAGTTAGGTAGTAAATGCCATGATATGGGTCACATCTGTGACTCTCTGCTTTTCACCTCCTGGTTCTTGCCCATCAGAAGATACTACTCATCCCTGTGATTCTGTCCCTTGCTTTGTTCTGCTTCAGGTTTTCAGTCACTTCTCTCCACTTCAGAACTGTTAGGTAGTAAATTTATTTTACAGAACCAATCACTTGGAGTGGCTGATAGTATCTTAAATTATAAATTACTGCAGTTTCTCCTTAATTTGATACTTTGCCATTGTTTAAATCATAAGTGTCAGATGAATAGACATAGATTAATTCCTTAGAGACAGATTGATGTTTTGATCCCTGTGAACTAAGCCCCAATGGAAGATCCCTGACAAACCAATTAAAGCAATGCTAGACACATAGGAAAAAAATGGACAAGGGTCTATCTCTTGGACAGAACAATATTGAGTTAGGTGACATTGTGGGCCAGCAGGTAAAAACTTACATGCTGTTGCCCACCCTGAATTCCTAGTCAGACTGTGGTGCTGTGCAAACTATTAGCAAAATGAAGTTTCAGCTCATATTTTCTGGTCTTAAAATTGATTTCCTTGTTTCCTTGTTATCTTACTTATTGGAGAGCTGAAATTGTTGGCTTGCTATGTCATGGCAAGTGCTGACTTAGGCAATAGATAGAAATGCAGATTTCATCTTGTGTTAATGAATTCATTAGTAAGAAAGCTAGTTGGAAAGACATGGGGGAAAAGTACTGGATATTTAAACGTTAAAGCAGTATTTTCAATACTGAGTTTGAAAAACACTAATGTCGGTAACTGTTCTGTTGAAAAATGGATTCAGTGGTCAAATGCTTTAGGGAAACAAAGTTAAATAGATTTCTTTCCTTTAGGGCTTCTCTGAGCTCCTAATATGATAATGTGGATTGTGAATTACCAAGAAGCAAGTTATCTATGAAGTAGTTCTCTGACATTTTAACTGAAGAACATCCTTGTTTCAAAAAGCAATCTCTAACAGCTCTGGAGATGCATTCTTACACACTTCTAGGCTGGAAAATGCTAAGTGAATGCCATGTTTTCAAAAATGTAAACATTGCTTAAGCCTACAGCACTGAATCTGAGCAGTATGACCAATTTACTAAAACTATGTCCTTAGACCGGTTTTAGGGGTCTCTATTCTGTTCTCTGAACTTTAGAAGGTCTCATATATAGCAGGCACAACCAAAATGAATTGATTAATTTTATTTTATTTTTTTTTGTTTTGCTTTTGGTTTGAGACAGGATCTCTTTAGGCAGCCCAGGCTGGAGTGGAGCTCATGGTTATCCTTCTGCTTTAGCCTCTGAGAGCTGGGATTACAGCTGTGAGCCACTATGCCCTGCTCACAGTTAATTGATTTAATATATAGGGATGATTTAATTTATAGGGATGTGGCTGACTGTTGGTTTTCTTGGCTGGTAACCCTAGATATCTGATCTCAGGATCACATGATGTATCCCAAGAAGTTTTGTGTGTCACGTGTCTTTCCCTATGTGCTCGAACATGGCACCTTTACTCTGGGGTTCTGTGGTGTTTTCATATGCAAGAATTCAGAAGACAGTACTTTGTAACACAGGATATATTTGAGTAGCATATGTAGTAGATAAAAGAAAATTAACTTAAAGTCTTTCTCTCAGAAAGGAAGACTGCAAAAAATGAAGTATTATGAAATGAAGTACCATGAAATTGCTATTTCTTGTGTACCTGTTCATGCCTGCAATGGTTGCCTTAGCAACATTTTGAAAATGTAAGCAATTCAGACTACTGTTTTTTTTTTAGGTACCGGGGATTGAACTCATGATTGTGTACTTGCAAGACAGGCACTTATGCCACTGAGCTAAATCCCCAGCCCTCAGATCCCTCTTAAATTTGTATCTAGATAGCCCAAGACATGATACTTTTTCTTAGCAATTATATGGAATTTCAATGTCAGTTTTGTGAATATTTCTGTTTTTATAATAATAGTTAACATGATTTAATTAAATTTTCTAAAGATAAAAGATGGGTTTATTGAAATAATTTTGATATACTATATCCACACACATGAATTATAGTTTTATGCTCAATGTTAAATGACAGTTTTGAATATTTTAAGAAATGAACTAAAAATAAAAATAATTTATTTTATTTATTTATTTATTTATTTATTTATTTGGTGCCAGAATCTAACTATGACCTGCTTGCCAGGCAGGGGCTTATACCACTGAGCTAAATTCCTGGCCCTATTTATTTTACTTTGAAAAATATATATTATAATGTCCTATACTTTGAACACATTTAAAAATTTTAAGCTTTTCAATTGTCATTGGCAATTGCACAAATTATGTGACCATTTTAGTTATAACAAAATGATTAGTGATTTTGTTGTTGTGAAAGAAAATATTTTTTAAAAAATTTAAATTTTATTTTAAAGATAATAAAACCCAACAAATTCAAAACAGAATAATCCAATCAAAGCAAAGCAGTGGAATTGGTACAGAATTTCAAAGCAGGATAATAGGAAAAAACAATGGTCACCATAGTATATCTTGTTATATTCACAGTAATTGTCCATTCCATCAGATATAGCAAAATCAAACAAAAAAAAACCCAGAATAAAACCAATCATAACAAAACATTGAATAAAGTAAAATAATTAACTGGAAAACAAAACAGTGAGAACAATATTGTATTTCAAAAACAAGACAGAAGGAAATCTCCCAATAGATGCTCACATCCCTGGGCCCAGGTCTGCAAAGTCAATCAAACAATGCAAGTATTTAGTTGTTTTTTGTACCTCAGTTGCTGTCAACTCAGCCTGACCTTTCAATCAGCCAGTTGCTTGAGCGGGAGAGGAGATGGTGATTCTCAGCCCCAGCAACTCAGGGGAGTTACATGACTTTTCTCTTCCTGGGGCTCCCATGGCTTGTGAGGCTTACCAGAAAGGCCGGCCTTGGTCGGTCCTCTCAGTCCAAGCATGATGGATTCTCGAGAGCTGCTGACTTACAAAATACTAATTTAATTTAAAAAATATGATACTGTTGGTCCATCAGTAAGACACTTGGATATATCATTACTTAGTGATATTTTTTCATTCATACAACTGACATGGATTCATATATGTACATGTACATGTAATTGATAGGTTTTTCGGCACAATGAAACAGAAAAATATGAGATAAAAATGGCCTTTATTCCAAGGACGTGGAGAGGAGTCTAACCATAGACAGGTTAGCCACCTCTGACTGGAACGTGTGGCATAGGATATACATATAACCTTTGACCAGGGTGGCTCTTAGGGCGGGCGTTGATGACCCACAAGTTACTGATTGGGACCCTTCTTTGTGCCATCGGAAAGGAAAAAGGGGAGGGAGGAGGTGACCTCAAGGTCACCTCACAGGGGAGGGAGGAGGTGACCTCAAGATAAACACTCTGTTTGGTCCCGCCTCTCAGCTGTTTGGTCCCGCCTCCCACCACAGCTTATTTTATGGTAAAACTCTTCCATTTTAGTGTTTTTTTTTTTTATGGTTTTTATGGTTTTTATGGCTTGCCAGACAGGTGCTTATGCTGCTGAACTAAATCCCCAGCCCAAACTCTGTCATTATTATATGCATCAATCTATTTTAATTTTGTCATGATTAAGATATCTTTGTCCAGGTAGAAGTATAAAAGGCATTTTATTTAATTGTTTATAATGCTTGATTTATAATTTTTAAATATAAAGTCTTTCACTGAAAACGTCAGTGCTTATTGTCACCTCTGTGACTTCTCCATATTTACCAGCATTAGAAGGGACATGATATAAAGAAATGGCAACTTTTTCTTCCAGGAAGGAAGACGTCTTCCCACCAAGGACTCTTCACTCCTATCCAGCTGTCTGTCCACATGCACAGAGTGTGTGTAGGCCCATTATATAAAAAAAATAACGGGATTTTGTTGATTCTAAGAGATGAGGCTTGTGTAGTCATTTATGAGGACAATAAGAAAACCTGAATAACTGTCTATGTTTGACAATAGGGACTTGGAGTAGCAAACAGAAATTTAGTACAGATCAGAAAAGGTCAAGCAACATAAACATGATCAGAAGATTCTGATCGGGCTGGAAGGTGCTCCTCTGCTTCCTGTGCAAGGGAACTGTGGCAGGATTTACTGTTAAACCTTTCGAGTTTTCTGAAAGTTAGATTGAGTGTGAATTTTATCATACGATATAGATGGATAATCCAGTGTTTGATTGTTAATTTGTACCTGATCATGCTAGTTAAATTTCTGATAAGCAAAAGGAGTAAATTAGGAAAGAGCACCTGAGATGCAATAGTCTACCAATGTAAGTTAATATTTTTATTTTTTATGTTAGCTGATAGACTCAATGGTTTTTTTTCAAGTCTTAACTGGCTACCAAAATGTGACTTTCCACAGTCTCCCAAGTTTTGTGTTCCTCTCCAGAAAAAACCCTTCCCCTGTCAGCAGCTACTCTTGACGTCTATAATGATGTACTATTTTTGTAAGTTCTTGAACTTAATGTAAAAAGAATCATATAGGCACTATAATTTACCTTTTTGTTCCAGTGTTCAATGTAGTTTTCTGTGATTTGTCCGTGTTATTGTACGTATCAGGACCAGCCTCTTCTTATTGCTGAGTTATATAGGTCACTGTAAGGATATATTTGAGTTTATCTGCTGCTCTGTGGATGATCCATAAGGTAGTTTCTCGTATATGCTATTGTGCAAAAAGAAGCTCTGAACATTCAAAGATAGGTGTTGTGGATGTACGTCATTTCCTCTAGATCATGTGTAATTATTTTTTAAACAAACAGCTTTTAAAAGTGATTTTATAATTTTATATGCATAACAGGAATGTATGAGAAGTTCTTGGTGCTTCACATCCTTGAAAACATTTATTATTATTAATTCTTTTAAATGGTAGTTATTACAAATTCTAATTTTATAAAGTTTGATTCATAGGAGTCTAATATTTTCATGATGTATAAGGTCTTTGGAAAGGATTTGCATTCTATGATAGTAACAATTTTTTTAAAAATTAAAGACCTACTATCTTTCACTCTGATATTTAAAATTCTTTAATAATTTCCATTTGTTTTGAATATAAAATCATATTTTTATGATGCATAAATGTCTTAGTTGCTGAGTCCGTCAACCCTTCCTCCTGTTTAATTCCAGAAAGTTTTAGGCATGAGGTAGTGTCTATGTTGTTAATTATTACATTTTTGTGCTTAGCACTCTTATTAAGTATTTGTTTAATGACTGACTATTTTAGGGAGAAGAGATAAGTTTATAGAAGGTAGCACACACAAGGTCACACAGTTAAAACGTACAGTAATTTAGATATGTAATTCAAGTCTGACTCAAAAGCATGGCTATTAACTTTTGACAAAATGGATCAAAATGTAAGGTCTCTTTCACTGACCCTTGAATTTCAGTCATTATCAAGATTGTTAGGAAGTCTTAGATTCTGTAGAAAAGTGCCCAGTACCCCAAACCAGTACTAATTTTGTTCTGGTAGGAAAGAAGATAATTCTATGGCCTGTGATAGTATTATTACCCAAGTGGTTAAAATCTATTTTATTTCATGGTGTTCATTTGTGTACACCATGTGTTCATGGTGTTCTTTCTTATTTCATAATCTTCTAAAGAATGGCAAAAGAAATATTTTCTTCTATTTAAAACTTGCATAATGGTGTTATAATTTTGTAATATTTATACGCTTGTAAGATAAAACATACACTAAAGTATTCTCTCTTCATTTTTGTAAAGATTTCAACCCTATCTAATCATCCTTATGTATTCTTATAGGAGTCTTAAAAACTACATGATATACATTATATTTATAATATTATTTAAACTTTATAGAAAATAAATAAACCTATTTTCAGAGGAAACTATATAAACACAAGAAATTTTACTGTGGCAAATTACCCTGTCTCCATAGGATAATAATATAACATAATAAGACATAGTTATCCATATTTGTTTTCAGCAGTTATAGAAATTTCTATAAAATAGCTGTCTGCTTTTTTTATGCACTTTGTATCAAACTACCTTTGACTACATGCAAAACTAAGACAAAATAAGTTATCTGATGGGAAAAGGGGGGATAATATTGATAGAAATAAATTATTATATTGCTATTTTGCTTTTACAGATATAATCATTTTCTCTTTCAAAGGCCTGGTTTATTTTTTCATATTGGGAAAAAATAAAGAGTTGATTTTGAGTCATTATTTTGAGTTTTGTGAAGATTGAACTTAGATTTCTATTTCCAATTTTAACAACCAAACAAAACAAGAATTCACTCTCAGAAGATTGTTGATAAACAGCAAGTTTCAATCTGATATTTGGATTGTCTGAGAAATTTTCTAGTAACATGAAGCTCTTCATCTGTAGATGAAGGTTGCCCTCTTTTTCCTTGGACAGCTGTGATTAACAAGTACTTCCTTAGATAGAGCAAAATATTCTTCTCTTTACATTATTGCAGTCAGCTTGGTTGACCAGGGGTGCCACAGAAAAGACAAATGCAACTCCATTTTAAATCTTAGAATTGGTCTCCAGATTAGCACTGGTGATGCAGGCATGAAGTGAGGATTGTGAAGACATGTTGTTTCTCTTACTCTCAAATTATACTTTTCCAGTGTAGATTAACATGAGCAAAGGTCTGATCAATTTTAACGGATATGGATTCAATAGTGAGAAAGGCCGTACAACCCAGGAGAACCTATAGCACTGGAATTTTGAGATAAAGAAATATGTCATATGAGGTTAATGAAAAAACTAAGTGTCTTGTCATCTGTAGTGGGAAGTTCTACACACTGTCAGTAGCTTTTCATAGCATGCTGCTGTGAAGTGGTAAAATTGGAGTGCTTGACATAGGACACCAAGGGAATGTGAGATCAGAAATATTCATCACAAAGTCAGTTATGCCTGACTCTTTATTTCAAAACTTTAGCGAGCCCAAAATCAATCTATGCAGGGCTGACATGGGTTCCTTCACTACTGAGCAAAGCAGGGGAACGAAAGTACAAGCATGTTTAATGAACAAGACTCCCAGACCCCAAGACATGGATGCCTTTTTCTCAGCTCAGTCTAAGACAAAATTAACTATTACTGGAATAATTTTATAATAGTGTTTTTATTGTCTTTATTTTTGAGATACTTTTAGCTGTCAGCCTGTGATTTTACTGAAGAACTTTCACTTATCTGTCACATATTTATTCATTTTCTTATTTACATTGGTCTGTATGTATGAATTTTTATTTTATTTGATTAATTGTAATTACTATCATTATTTTGAGGCTCAAATTATTTTAGCAAGTTCATGATAGCTTCTGTGTCTTCTGATACATTCACATCACTCATTGTGTAAGAGAACGATGGTGTGGCACTGTGGGCTGGCTGAGGCTCACCTGTACTGTCTAGCGTCTGCCTTAAAATCAGACGTTTCTCCAAGACATGCTGGTCCTTTTATGGGAGATCCTAATTTGAATCCACTGGCAGTACTCACTGTTCTTTATAGATATATTTGTGAATAATAATATATGTTTAAAATTATGAGTTCAAGCTCAAACCTCCAATTCCAATTTGAGCACTCAATTCTCCCTAGCTTTGCTTTTCCCCTGTATCTTCTTCAATAGTGAAAAATCTAGTTCTTATACATAATATTTGCTTATTTCAATGAATTTGTTAGTATGCCCAATATTACAAATGCTTCAACTTTCGGAGCTGAGTCCTCTGCCTGCTACCTTATCTTTCTCATTGCATGATAGTCATTGGTTCCTTCATGTTCTGGGTTGCCACTGTATATGTCACAGATGTGTCTTTAGATGTTTCCATGCCTTTTGTAGTTTAATGTCTCGCCTCTAATGAGCACCACAAAGAGTGCAGATCTTCCTTTTCTATCTCCCGACTCCTCTTGGAAGAGAAATGTTTACCTTTTTTTCTGCTTTTTCAATATTTCTTCACATTTATATTTCAGTGGTCTATCAAAATTTCATATGTTGAAAACACACACTCACATATAAACTTCCAAATATATTTATACCATACTACACACACATTCCATTGTACATGCATATGTATCTTTTTTAAAAATGTGGTGTTGGGGATCAAACCCACGGTCTTGTGCACGCAAAGCAAGAGCTCTATCACTGAACCCCATCCCTAACCCCTACATATATATCTTTAAAGAAGAAAAACCTGAAATAATTTTACATTTTCTTTCATTCTTTGCATTTAAAATAAACATTTTAAGTAGTGTTTTAGAAGAATGACAGAGTGTTCACTGTTAGTGCCTACATACCTTTCATTCACATTCCCTTATGGTTAATATTTTATAGAAGGATAATACCATTATCAAACTAAGAAATTCATATTTTATTTATACTTTCAAAGTGGCATTCTATTTTTCCATGAATACAGCCTCATCTATTAGATTTCAGAGGAAATTAATTCTAGTTATATTGTAAATTTTGTATTGTTTATTTGTTACATATTTGCAGCACATGAAGTTTACATTCATTTTAAAGATTGTGTGCACCTAACAATCTTGATTCATTTTATTTTCCTTCCCATCTCTGTTCACCAATCTCCCTCCATCTCTAGATCCCCCTTCTCCATTTTCATCATTATTTCTAGCATTGTTTTTAGTAATAAATATCTACAATGAATGCTAGTCACTTTTAAATTTTTTTCTACTCTCTACTTCTTTTCCATTCCTGTCTACCATTTCCATTTAGTTTTTTTTTTTAATCCAGATATGTGAAATAGGAAACATTTGCTTGCTGCATTGGAAGATTCTCCTGGGGTAATAATTTTGTTTGAAGTTTAGCAAGACTATGAATTATTAGCCTTAAAATTCTTCTCTCCCTTCTTTCTTCTCTACCTCCATTTCCACCCTCCCTCATTGTTGGTCTTTTCCACCCTCCAAATTAGGAGGTATCAGGTACATTTGAAGTAGCACATACAAATTTTCTTCATCCATGACTTTCTTGTGTTTCTTCTACCTATTGTGTTTCCTCTCCACCTTTTAATTCAATTAGTAGTTAGGTTCTTTTTCCTCCACTTTACATTTTTTGCTTTGTTCGTTCTTAACAGTGATCACCTTCTCCACTCCTCTCCCATAATGTCATAGTAGCTTTCAATCGTGGGTATTTCATACATCTGTTTTCTGGTTTGGTATAGGTTCCTTGAGTGTAAGATCCAGTTAATATGTATGTATTACAGAAAGCATACAGTACTTAGGTAATGTACATGGTATTATTATCTGCTTGACTATTCTCTCACCTCTACTCATATATTTTGGTGTGAGGACTTTGTAATCTGGAAGTAAATTAGTACACTTACAATTTGGGAAATGTACATTAGCTGTATTTATTTATTTATCATTATTTTATTTCCTTTCTAGCACAGATGTGTCTTTAAGACCTACTAACACATTAGAAATGGTCTCTTATTTTTATATTGTACTATTTTCTCAGTACTAATACATTTCATATGATCATATTTCCTCAGAGATACTATTTAATTCAGTCTTTTTTGGGGTAATGATAGTAGCAAATAATCTGAAAAGATCTCTAACTAGAGCATTTTAAAATAAGCTTTAAATACTCAAGGACAAAGATTAATAAACTGGTGAATTTCTTTTTCAGTAGGAATAATAGTAATAGTTTATTTGCATATTTTATAATTTCTTTTTCATTTTTCTTTCTGGCAAGAGTTCTTTTCCTAGAACACTGGATTTATTAGTGTGCTACATTTTAATCCTATCCTCCTGCCTACCATTTCCATTTAGTTTTTTTTTTTTAATCCAGATATGTGAAATAGGAAACATTTGCTTGCTACGTTGGAAGATTCTCCTGGGGTAATAATTTTGTTTGAAGTTTAGCAAGACTATGAATTATTAGCCTTAAAATTCTTCCTTATTTTATTTCTCATGAGCTGGCTAATAAACCCCTTCATCAGAACTCTTCAGGATAATAAATAATGGCATTGTATTACATTACATGTTTGCTGATTTATTGTTGCTAGCTTTGACTAACTAGATAAATTTATTAGTACATATGAGGAAATTTTCATGAACAAGGCTACATTCTACAGAAAACTTAGTGATATCAACTATGAGTAGAATCAAATAGAAACATTTTCATTACTCTCGTCTTTCTTGCATTCTTCTCGCCAATGTCCCTTTGCATGTCCAATACTTCATGAAGTTTGGCCCCAAAAAGTTCAACATGTGGAAATGTTTATTTTACACTGTAAACAGAATATCTCAATGTTTACAGATCTCATTTCTAAATGTTGCTTAGAGAAATTCTGTTCTTCAAACATCCCTTTCCACTGACTTCTAGGAAAAAAGAAACAAATACCTCAATTGTTTTAAAATTTGTTTTTGGATAAATTCAATTGCCCCTTCAAATAATGCTTAAGTCACCAAGAAACAAAGTAAGCCTCACCTCTGAGATGTCTCAGTTTCTTTCTGATATCTACTAAAGCACCACTACTCCGTAGAGTGACGAGTGGTTGTGGGAAGCATGAGAATGTAAGGATTTAGACCTCCTAATAAAGCAGTGAGAATCAAGTCTTCAACCATGATTTTGCTGCCTGCTGTTCTTCACGAACAGTGTTTCCTGTTCTCTTGGAGGCTACTTGCCTTATTGACGCTGCCTGTTTCAGTGATCTAGATTTTGGATTTTGTGGCATGGCTCGATGGTGCTTATGGATGATTTTGTCCCTTCTTATCCATTGTAAGATCTGCTGTGACTTGAGCTCAACCCTATCTGCTCACTCTCTGGGATCCCTTCAGTAGGGAGGTGGGTCTGTGGCAACTCCCCAGAAAGCCTCTTTGTTCCTTCAGAGCCCCGTCTATGCTGTGCCGGATCCACCACTGCCACAGTGAATACACTCCCCAGCTGACCACAGTGAAGGTCATTGTGAGAAGGCAGTAGCCTGTCACTAACTAAAAGAGCTCCTCCTTTCCTCTCTTCTAGGTGCCTCGCATATCTCCTTTCTCCCTAGGCAAAGGCTTCAAGAAGGAAAGTGAAGAAATATTCACTGTTCGTTCTTATTTCTTCTTCCGATACTGTCTGCTTTCTCTCATATGGAGAGATGGCATACTTATTTATTCATTTTTTCTCTTTCCTTTTCTTCAAACATGGATCACTAGAAGAGGAATATTCTCCACATTATAGGAGCACTTTATGATCTGAGCCATTCATGCTTATTTGCTGTTATGATAAATTGGAATGATTGGTGGAAGAATATGGAAATTTGGAAAATTATTTTTGTAGACAGTAATTTGACATGCCAAAGACTATTATCCTATCCTTTTACTTTGGATTTCTTTTGCTGTAGAATCTAATTTTCCCCCAAGCACATAAATGTCTCCAATGGTCTAGAAAAGACAGAAGAGAAAAATCACATTAAAACTTTCTATAATATTACTTCTCTAAAGGAAGAAATGGGCATGGGCGTTGTATTTAGGTAGTTTAATGTCTATTCTTAATTCAGAAAGAATAGATGCTTGATTGAATAGTTCATTTTTAGTTGGGCAAATTTGAGTAAACAATATAGAAATTCAGATCTTTTTTCTGAAAGAAAATATATTTATTCTTAAATTAATATAGGTAGGTGCTAAAACAAATTTCTATATTACTACTTTTATAATTTTTCTACTTACTATTACTTTATTTTTATTAGTAATAAAATTGAGATAACTGTACAAGACTGTCTGCATATAATATATAGTAACCATTGATATTGGGTTCCAGAGAAGCAGTTTGATTGTCCCTTTTACTTTTCAAGGTCTACAAGAATTTTACCCTGCAGGAATCTCTATTATGTGATTAATTCTACTTTGCATCATTTCCATTCCAAGTGCTTCCATACCACATCTGAGACTAGTAGCACTGTGATACATACAGTAGGGATAACCTTTGAGTGTCATTTCATAATCCAATAGGAAATGGAAAATCATTCTATAGTATAGTAAGGAGAAATATCTGGAACTAACCTATATTAAGAAATGAAAAATACAAGTATTAATTAGTATTTACTATTTATGAAGTAAAACATATTGACTTTTTTACATCTGGGATAGTGACTTCATTTAATAGTTATTTGATAACTATAGTTTCCATTTTTACTGACTTCCCACTTGATAATTACTTATTATTTTCTATTAGAACATAATTAAAAGTTGAATAGTTACTGGAGATACTAATATCTATTGACTTCTCCATTCAATAGTCTCTATTATTTTCTAAATAGTCTCAGAAAAATTGCAGCAACAATCTTTTAAAAATGTGTTGCAATACAGCCAATGATAGGGATGCCCTCAATGGTTTCAGTCTTACCAAAACTAATTCTCTGAAACTCTAGATTTTTATTTTCATCTTTAATATATAGTAAATCAAGGGCATAGCTAGTCTTCTTTCATAACCTGTTCCAAGCCTCCCATTATTAGATTTCATAATTACTAATTTTCATTTTATGTAAATGCCTCTCCTGAAAGGTAGTTACTAATAAATTCAGTTAGAAGGTTGAAGTCTACATCCTTTGTACTCCTCTTCATCTGTAACAGTTCTTTCTCTGACCACTTCCTGAATTATCCAATTCTGTGTCATCTTTTAGACTCTCTTGATGGGCTTTTACAAGGTAAGCTTTCTATGCTGCTGTGCTTCACTCAGACCTTCCCCATTAATGATGCAGATACTTCTTAAGAATATCTACTATAAAAAATTTTAAATACCCCCCCATTTCTGATTTTAGCAGCCATTTTGTAAAGAAAAGTATAGTGGACTACAACTCCTTTTAATGTGAGCATTTCTCTTGAATATCATCTGGACCTGTGATGTGCTGGTAATCAGTAGCATGTGACAAAGGGAACATGGTGAATTCTGAGGCTAGGACAGATGAAGTTTTGCGGCTTCCATCTTTGGGTTCCCACTTAAAGCCTTGGTCTGCTGTTTAGAAGTCTCACTGCCCTGAAGTGTGGATGATGGAGAGCTGATTCTAAGGTGCTTTCGGCAGCAGTCCCCGGGGAGTCCAGCCTTTCAGCAATCTTTGTCAGTGCAGATGAAGCTGCTTTGCACCTTACAGATAAGTCTCTCCATCTGCTGCATGTTATTCTATGAGTACCATGGAAAGTAGAATTATGGCCCACCTAAGACTGTCATAAATTTTTGATTTACAAAATTGTGAGATACAGTGGTGGCTATTGTCTTATGCTAGTAAGTTTAAGTTAGTTTGCGATGTAACAATTTCATTCAGTTCCATTACTTCACCTTTATATAGTTGAAACTCAGAACTAGCATTGATCTCTACTGAATTTTGATTTTAAAGTGGATTCTATCGACCCATTTCTTTATTTGAATGTAACACTATTTTAATGATAAATGCTTTATAATGTTTTAATATTTGGTAGGTTATATCCTTTCATATGGTTTTCTAGCTATTGTTGCAAATCCACATGACACATTGCTAATAAGGGCATTATCTCCAGCAGCTGGAGAAATTATTTTTAAAAAACTTGGACAGTCATCCCCTAAAACATATTTCATATCATATTAAGTGAACTACTGTTAATTCAGTAATAACTATACATATATAGATATTACATGATTATGTAAATGTAAAATTATCTGATATATAAAGAAAATATAAGTGAATTTCTGGAGATAGAAAAAGTTTTCTTATTCAAGGAATTAATTTAATTTAATTTAATTCAGATATAATTAGAGAAAAGAGCAATAAACACACTAAATAATGGAAAACAAAACAAAACATGATAGAGAAAAGATAAATTAAAAACTGTTAGAAAATAGTTATACATTGCATATAAAGGATAAGCTTCTTATGATATACATAAGATTCTCATGTCAATGAATAAGAATGAAAATCAAATAAAAATCTGATATAAAAGTGAGCATATGACCATACGTATGACCCCAACCCCATAGGTAGAAATCTAATTTTTCTAGCACCATGATTGAAGAGACTATCCTTTCTACCCTGTGTATTCTTGATGGTCTTCTCAAAAATTAGTTCAACACAAGTGCTTGACTTTACTTCTGGGCTCACTGTTCTGTTCCTGTATGTGTCTGTTTTCATTCTAGTACTATATTGTTCTCGTCACTGTAATTTTGTAATATATCTTGAAATGGCTAAATTTGCTTTCTCTCACTTTGTTCTTGTTTCTCAAGTTTACTTTGGCCATTTGGGATTTTTGAAGTTTCATGCCAGTTTTATAATCTTGTCTATTTTTGTGAGAAATATTGAAGTTTTGATAGGAATTGCTTATGTAGATTGCTTTTTATACTTTTCAGTATATATATATCCTTTGCTTTGTAGGTTATTTGTAAGTATGTTATTTTTAATGCTTTCACAAGTAGAATTATTTTCTTAATTTCATTTTTTAATAGATTGTTGTTGGAAGAAACAACATTGATGCTGGTTGATAATTTTTTACCTTTACTGAACTACTTTATTGAACTGTTAGTATTTTTGAAGTCTTTATAGTCTTCTACATATCATATCATATTCTCTGCTAACAGAGACACTTTTACACCTTTCCCAATGTGATGACTTTCTTTTCTTTCTCGTGTCTTATGGTTCTGGTCAGCACTTTCTTTTTTTTTTTTTTTTCACTCTTTAATATGATTTTATTCTCACCAATTATGAATACAAAACAAAACCAAAACAATTCTATGGCAACAATTATATACTGACTCAATGACTCATTTGATGTCTCTGTAGTTTAAGGAATGTGACAAGAGTGTTCATTTTATTGTAATTTAAAAACTACCTTGAACAGTAAACAAATTAATATTACTTAAGGAATAAGTAATATTACTTATTTATATTACTTAAAGAAGATCAATTTACCAGGGCGGCAGGCTGCTTACTGGTTGGCTCGGCGCCCTAAGTTCCAGCATGGCGCGGATCTCAGGAGACGCTCTTGCTTCTGGTTTCCCCGCCCTGGGGTGGCCGCAGCTCCCCAGACCACAGTCACTTTCCAGGGCGGCAGGCTGCTTACTTGGTCAGCACTTTCAATACTGTTGATTAAAAGTAGTAAGAGTCAGCATCCTCACCTTGTACTAGATTGTGGTGCTTGTGATATTAGTTATGAGCTTTTCAGATATGACTTGTATTATTTTACCAAGATTTTTTTTTTAAAAATCACAAATGAATGTTGAATTTTGCCAAAAGTTTCTTCTGTATTTCTTGAGATAGTCATATAGCTTTTGTCTTTCATTTTGTTGATGTGAATCACTTTGGTTGATTGCATATTTTAAATTAGCCAAATTGGCAAGTCTATTGACTTCATTTTCTTTTAACTCTTTACTGGTATGACTCAATAACTGTAATAATACAACTTTACATTTGGAATATTCATGCATGGAACCTAAGAATTTTCAGACAGAAAGAACACGTGTGGGCTCTTACTTTTCTCTGGGTCTGATTTTTCTCTATAGGAATGAAGAGTGGCTAAGGGCCCAACAGTTTGGGGAAAAGTTTACTTTCTGTCAAAATCTGGGCAAAGCTTAAGATTGCTCAGATGGATAACTGTCCAGTCTTGAGGAAACATTGGATTTTCATGATAGAGAAACAGACTAGGCATGAATGGGTTCTTTGGAAAGTTGGGTAATATTATTGCTCTTGGGAAATCTTGATGGGAAGGGCATTCAGGAGCGGTATTACACTACTCTTGGATAAAGAACTGTTTGTAACTCACCAGGGCTTGAGAAGATCTGAAGGGCAAAAATCCTGACATTGTCTATAATTTAAGCAAATAGATTGACAAACTGCTTGCTGCTACAATAAAGAATGTAAGCATTTGACATTTCCCTGTTTTCCAACTCATTTATGCAGTTTGCCTTAAAGAGTAGGCAAAAACATTATTGAAAACAACCTAAAGACACTTACAAGTGTGAAGAGGAAGTACAAGTGGGATTCAGAAATATGGGTACACATTGATGAAAAACTAATCAAATGTGTATGAAATAGTATGAATAAAAATGGAGAAGTAAGATGTTTAGTGGAAATAGACAAGCTGATTTTGAAATTAATGTGAAAGAAAAAAAGGCTGAGAATAGCCAAAAAAGAAAAAAGTAAGAGGACTTGACTCATTATCTATTAAATTTATAATAATTAAGATACTAGAGAATAGCTCAACTGTCTAATGACTAATGGAGCTGAATAAAGAGCACTGAAAGATACCAACACATAAAAAATCAGATACATAAGAGGTTGCATCATAGGTTAGAGGGAAGAATAGAAAAATTACACTAGATCACTTTATCATCTATATGTGAAAAATACAGCTTAAAGGTGTTGCCTACAATTCAGAAAAATAAATTTTAAATAGGTTGAAGACATGGACGCAAAAAGTTAAATTAAAAACACTTAGAAGAAAATAAAGGATCTAATTTTTACAGTTTTTGATTAGGCTGATTTTTCTTTTCTTTTTCTTTGTTTGAAGCAGAGTCTCACTGTGTAGTTCAGGCTGGCCTCAAAAAAACAGCAATCCTCCTTTGCCTCCTGAGTTCTGGGGTTACAAGCATGTACCACCACACCCAGCTTGGCCTTGGATTAGGAAATAAGTTTTAAATAACACTTCAAACATACAAGTCAAAATGATAAGCTTAATAAATTTAGCAACAGTTAAAACTTTTTTCTTAAGTGAAACCACTAAAAATTAGAGACAAACCACATTCTAGGAGAAGATATTTGCAAGTTTTGAACTGCAAATTATTAGTGGTACAAACATTTAAAGAATCCTTACACTTTAATATGGCAAATATGAAGTAATTTATAGCCAATAAATTAAAGATAAAAAAGAAAAGGCACCATACTATAATAGTGAGATAAATTATACTTTTCATTTTTGTTGAAATTTAAGCAAAATCTGATTTCATCTGCCTCCAAGATGTACAGCATCTTTGGACTCTGAAGATTTAGTGGACCTGGGAATTGAACATCTTCAGGAGCATCCATCAGAATGTCCCCATTCCTTACATCAAGATCTCAAGTTTCTCTTACAAAATGTGGCATAACAGACTCAGCGTTCACTGGCTTTGAGGGTTTCATTATCTATCCTAAGAACCTTAACACAACTTGGTAATAATCAGCCATTTCTTTGCATACATTGTTTTCTTTACTTCTTATAAAGCAGAACACCCACCAGGGTAGTCTGTTTTACTACAATACTTTCCCAAGAAACCATTGTTGAAAGTTTATACAACTGATCCATTATCTTGTTGCATAGACTGTCTTTGCTCTGAAAGCCGTCCAATTATTATTGCCATTGTTTGACCTCAAAATCC
This sequence comes from Dolichotis patagonum, assembly GCA_004027295.1. Classification (NCBI taxonomy): domain Eukaryota; kingdom Metazoa; phylum Chordata; class Mammalia; order Rodentia; family Caviidae; genus Dolichotis; species Dolichotis patagonum. The sequence continues at coordinate 1,032 of PVJX010020414.1, read as the reverse complement.
CATTTTCATTCTTGTTTTCTTGAACTGTGCCTGTTACAAACAGTGCTGTTTGAGTCCTTTAGACTGCAGAGTTAAGACCACAATATTATTAGAGAGTAACATCTGTGAATGATGAAAGGGCTAGGAGTGGGATTAATCAGGGAGTGGTTTTATACTGTGATGCTTATCTGACATCTGTACCAACTCAGAGTAAACATCAACCATTAGTTGAATCAATTTTGGCAACAATAGTCTGGCCATAACAGAGTTCTGCTTAGTCATTCTTTTAGACTGTCCCAGAAAAGTATGGTTTCAAATTAAAACCATGGGGCTGGGGATTTAGCTCAGCAGGATAAGTGCCTGCTTTGCAAGCGCACAGTCATTAGTTCAATCCCAAGTACAGAAAAAAAAAAAGGCAAATTAAAACCATGAGCAGAGATATCATTTAATTGCACTCCTTACATTTGAATGGCAAATTCTTCCTCACCTTCTTCTTTTTCTTCTTCTTTTTTTCCTCCTCCTCCTCCTCCTCCTCCTCCTTCTTCTTCTTCTTCTTCTTCTCCTTCTTCTTCCTCTTGGAATTTTTATTTTAAAGACACTAAAACAAGCAAAATAAAACAGAATAAAGCCAATCAAAACAAAACAGCATAAGTGATACAGGACTTCAAAATCAGATAGTAGGAAATCAACAATGAGGGTATCTGCAGATACCCTCAGACATAGTGAAAATCAAACAAAACAACAGAATAGAACCAATAAAAACAAAATAATGAATTCAATAAAGGACTTCAAAACAAGATAATAGTAAATATAAAATGGCTACAATAATATATCTTGCTGTCTTTGAAATAGCTACCCATGCCATTGGATATAATAAAATCAAATGAGACAACAGCATAAAACCCAACCCAAAAAGACAATGAAAATGATACAGGACTTCAAAACAATATAAAAGGAAATTAACAGGAGGAGGAGGAGAACCCCATAGATGCTCCATTGTATATTATTATCTGCTGAAGAGATGATCAGACTACCAGCTTTACCTTGCAAAGG